>CM035811.1:84334502-84447002 GCA_020458035.1 Magallana ariakensis
AGGTCACGGTGGATAGTGTTTGAGGGGTGGTGGTACATGTACTGGGGGTTGTGGCAAGTGATGGTGGGGTATGCATTTGTATGTTTTCGAGTTGCGAAGCGGGTGGTGTTGACTGATTCATAGTGGGGGCTGGCGTTAAACATTGCGGGCACTGGCACTTGCATTTCGCCAAAAGCCATCGTTTAATCAAGATCAGGATGATTAATATTGTGGTGACAACTCCCCATGCAAGCATTCCTATCAAATTAAAACATATTTTTAACAACATAAATACACACTTATAGTATTGCAAATCTTGTAACATTAACACGAAGATTCTCTATCAAATATTACAGATTCACAATCATCATCATCTGTTGAAGACATGTATGACTGCATTCGTTTCAATTCTATTTCAGACTTTGCAAGTAATTTACTCAGTCTTGGTTTGAATATTGCACGATTTCTTTCAAATCTCTTTTTGGATATCTTAGTTGCACATTTCAGCATGTTAAACTTCTTTTTGATTAAAATTAAAAAACCAATAAAAATGCAAATAGTAAAACCAAGATTTAAAGAAACAATGAGTTTGAAACCTTTCATCTCGGGGCTAATGAAGATGTCATCTTCGTTTTTCTTCTGTGAATCTACAATAATTATTTATACATTATAATAAGATAAATGATACATTATACATGATAATGGTACATGTTAGTATGGAAATACTTATAATTAATTTATAAAATTACAAATTTCTATTTTTTCATGCTTTTAAGTGTAATGAGTGTATTAATAATTAAAACATCTTTTTTTCTAAAACAAGGTATCATACTAATAATCATTTTTATTTTCTATCAGACCTTTGACAAAGTAAACATAGGAAACAATTTACCATCAACTATCATGGTCCGATAAGCCAAAGACGGGGTGTTGGTAGGGGTCCCAGTGGACAGACTGTCAATCCTTTCGTTGGAAGTCTCTAGGGAGGTCCCAGAAGAAGAACCACTATCAGTGGAGGTCTCAGTAGAAGTATCTAGGGGGGTCCCAGTAGAAGAACCACTAATGGTAGGGGTCCTGGACGGGGTCCCGATTGTTCTGGTGAACAGTCTCTTAACAGGAGTAGATTGCAGGTCTGAAATATTTAAAATAAATGAATGCTAACGTTTTTGAAATTGATGGAATTATGTTTAAACTTTATTTTTATAAGAGATGGCATCTGTAAATTTGTTTACCCTTTTCCCTTTGTTCAGACGTAGCGGGTAAAATACACTTTTAAAATGAATTAATCTATGAACAACCAAACCTGGATTGTCTAATCTAATCCCTTTATTTTTTCTATAACCATAATTTTATGAATACAAATAGTGGCGTGAATCTAGAATCAGAGACATAAATGTCTCTGCTAGAATTTATGATTTTTTTTTAAAATAACAAATATGCAGTAAGCAGACACGACACAAGCTGTTTATATAAAAAAACACCAGATTTTATTAAAATTATAACTATTGCAAGTACCTGTCGTTGGCATTTCCTCCGTTTCTTGAGTTACCCTGATTGGAGATGTCTCTAGGGGGGTCCCAGAAGAAGAACCACTATCAGTGGAGGTCTCAGTAGAAGTCTTTAGGGGGGTCCCAGTAGAAGAACCACTAATGGTAGGGGTCCTGAAGGGGGTCCCAATTGTCCTGGTGAACAGACTCATAACAAGAGTAGATTGCAGGTCTGAAAACATTTAAAATAAATGAATGCTAACGTTTTTGAAATTGATGGAATTGTGTTTAAACTTGTTCAGACGTAGTGGGTAAAATACACTTTTAAAATGAATTAATCTATGAACAACCAAACCTGGATTGTCTAATCTAACCCCCTTACTTTTTCTATAACCATAATTTTATGAATACAAATAGTGGCGTGAATCTAGAATCAGAGACATAAATGTCTCTGCTAGAATTTATGATTTTTTTTTTAAATAACAAATATGCAGGAAGCAGACACGACACAAGCTGTTTATATAAAAAAAAACACCAGATTTTATTAAAATAATAACTATTGCAAGTACCCGTCGTTGGCATTTCCTCCGTTTCTTGAGTTACCCTGATTGGAGATGTCTCTAGGGGGTCATCTTCGACGACTCCATGACGCTGTGCACGAGCTTTGGTCCAACTCTTTCCCGCTATGCTTTAGATACCCGTATAATGTTTTAAATACCCGTATATTGTTTTTTTTTAATGCGCATATATATACATCATATGACAAAAATATTTAATTTGAACAGAATTCAATGATTATGTTTCAAGATTTATAAACAGTGTGTTAAAAGAATATTAAACGATTAAAGAATAATTACAGATGATCTGAATTTGTTAATTCTTATAAAAAATTCAAAATTGAACTGTTTTTTCTATATTTTTCATTTGATTTCTAATTTTATTTTATTTTAGTACATTTTTTTATATTTGGTATCAGCGGAAACTGAACAAAATACGAATTTAACGTAATTTAATAGCAAGTGAATTATATTTAGTATTAATATTACACAAAGCTTTATTATCATATCTTTATTTTCAATTGATTAAAAAGATTTTATTTTATGCCAATAAAAGACCATCATTTGATGAATTAATTTTATAACATTCATTTTACTGGTTTAATGATTTAAGAACAATAAATAGGACTCCTGACGCAAGAGGTCATAATTTGTCCTGTGCGAAAGTCTGACCTAAATACCAGGGTGTGCAATAAATAAGAAATAGAACATCTACTGAGATAAAAAAAAAAATCATGTCACACCCGTGTAATTGTGTATTCGTACAAAAAAGTGAAAAGAAATAATCAGAAAAAATAAAACAATTTTAAATTGCAAAAATGTTCAGATTGTTGAAAGGGTAATTCATACATTAGGTAATTATAGAAAATGTAATACATCTTAACAAACGAAAGATACGTCAGATAAGGTAATATATTTGGAAATGTAAATATATATATATATATATATATATATATATATATATATATATATATGTATAACCGAGTTTTTAAGTTATCGCAGGTAATCGCAATGGTGCGTGATATAACCATTTTGCTGACGTGTCACGCAGAAACGTAAATAAAGGCGGTTTATTTAAAGTTGAATTAAGAAAGCATGACATCAGTTTATCTGAAGACACCTGTGTCGTGAAGTAACTTCTATCACACACCCTCTTGGGACGTGTTGAATCCTCCTTTATTTCATTAAGGGTACCCCACCTTAAAAAAAATATAAGACGCCGAAAAAAGAAAGAATCGGTATAATTCGTGACATTTGCCTTACCCCACGCACTATTTTGCAGAGTATAAAAATCATAATTGCTTGGACAAATTCACCATTCAATTTCCCCAAAGCGGAAAATCACCAGGCAGTCTAACATGGCAGATTTTTCTGATTTATTGTAAGTAAAACAGCATTTTTGTTACTTTTATAATTACTTTTTAAAATGTAGCATTTAGATAATAACTTTTAATCTATTAAACATTAAAATGAAGATGATATTTTATATATCATGCATAGTTTTCAAATTAAGTATTTACTAAATTGTTAGGTATTCATTAGGGATGTCAATAAATAATCAACTATTCAAATAGTCTTTGATACCATCGACGTTCGACTAATTTTTTTATATTCCAATAGTTGGTAAAAAAAATTACGCAAAACTGATTATTTACACACTTTTATTTAGAATTAAACTACCGTCGAAATTAAGGGGGACTTATTTTAATTGCGATATTTTAAGTGCATTTTATGCAAATCAGTATTACCCCATACAGTATAATTAGCAATTAAGATAAAATGTTGTATTTAGTGCAGTTTTTTCTAAATGTACTTGATATTCCGTCCAATGGGTAAGGTGGGTTTTTTTTTAAATGCCTTAATTTTGCAATTGTTAGAGTTTCGTGCAAGCATTTTAATTGTCATAACGGATGTTTTAAATTTACAGGGGGAGTTTCTCTTTGAAAACATTTATAACGTTAAAAATTAGATTCAATTTGCCTCAAAGTAGCTTGTATTAAGGGTATGTGACAGTTGGTTATTGATCACTAACTGCCATTTTGTTTATTATATAGTGATTCTCCAGACTTTGAAGATATATGGGAACCGCTAAATAAACAGACTCCTCCTTCGCCTAAGTATGGAACAACGGGTTTTTTTAAAAAGAAAGACTTATTATAAAGATATCTTTTTTATTATTTACATATCTTCTTTTTTTAAATATTTTTTTAATTCAAAAGTTTGTGTTAATTAATGCGTTTGAAATCATTGTATCTCTGTAATGAAAGTATAGTACATAACTCAAGTGTAGTTTGTATGCATCTTAATCCTAAATGGTAGGATACTTATATGGTCAGTTTCTTTCAATTTTAATAAAAAGGCCTCCCTGTTCTGAAACACGTAAGTCAGAGACAAAGACTGAAGACATTGCAGCACCCTCGGTGCTAAAATCTTTGCTCTCGAGTAATAAACAACAAGCAACAACCCCGGCAGTTAAACAAGAGAATAACCAAAAGATGGATATATTGACCGAAACCACACAAGACAAGGGAGCTGTTAAAACAGAACTTCCTTTCAAAAGGTAAAGATATACACTAATTTTATTCAAATCTTATTTGAGTAATAAACAACAAGCAACAACCCCGGCAGTTAAACAAGAGAATAACCAAAAGATGGACATAGTGACCCAAACCACACAAGACAAGGGAGCTGTTAAAACAGAACTTCCTTTCAAAAGGTAAAGATATACACTAATTTTATTCAAATCTTATTGTCCCCCGCCGCAACGCGGAGCGGGGACATAGAAATGCCGGGCGTCCGTCCGTGGGTCCGTGTGTCCGTGTGTCCGTGCGTCCGTCCGTCACACTTTTTTGTAAGCGCTCTCATGCCTACAAATTTTGACAGATTTTCATTAAATTTATACCAAATGTTTATACACCTATTACCTTGGTCAAGTTCGAAAATCAGCATTGGTCGATACTTTTTGTTGGAGTTATGGGACTCTGACCACAATAATGACTCTGCTTTATCCAAAAATTGACCTTGTAAGCGCTCTCATGCCTACAAATTTTGACGGATTTTCATTAAATTTATACCAAATGTTTATACACCTATTTCCTTGGTCAAGTTCGAAAATCAGCATTGGTCAATACTTTTTGTTGGAGTTATGGGACTCTGACCACAATAATGACTCCGTTTTATCCAAAAATTGACCTTGTAAGCGCTCTCATGCCTACAAATTTTGACGGATTTTCATTAAATTTATACCAAATGTTTATACACCTATTACCTTGGTCAAGTTCGAAAATCAGCTTTGGTCGATACTTTTTGCTGGAGTTATGGGACTCTGACCACAATAATGACTCCGTTTTATCCAAAAATTGACCTTGTAAGCGCTCTCGTGCCTACAAATTTTGGAAAAAATGGGTGGTCGGGGTAAAAAATTTAAGCAATCCATGAAAATTGGCCCCAACGAAATTTAATGATTCCACAGTACAGTATACTAGTATACTGCTTGAACGGCGGGGGACCCATGAATTCTATTCTTGTTTGAGTAATAAACAACAAGCAACAACCCCGGCAGTTAAACGACTACCTCCCTGCCGGAAATCTTTCAACAAGAGGCCCATGGGCCACATCGCTCACCTGAGGAACAATAGGTATGATAAAATCAGCTTAATGGAGTCATAATAAAAACTATCTGGACAATGTAGTATAATACATGTACCGGTAGATCCTGTATAAATAAAAATCAATTTTTTCCCACTGGATATCCTTATGTTTATTATCATTAGTCCCTTTTCTAACAGGATGATTTTATAGTAATATCACATGTTGAGCATTGCAGCTCTCAGAAAGATCCTAAACAATTGTTTATAAATGGAATATAAACCTACATCAAACTCTGAACCCCTTGTGAGACCCAATCGCCCAGGAATCATCCAGAAGCCAAAATCTAAACAATATTAAATAATCACCTGGCTGATTAGTTTCTGAGAAGAAGATTTGTAAAGATTTACTCTTCATATTTCTATGTAAAAATTCCACCCCATTGTGGCCCTACTCTACCCCCAGGAATCATGATTTTTACAACTTTGAATCTACATTACCTGAGGATGCCTCCAAACAAGTTTCAGCTTTCCTAACTTATTAGTTTCTGAGAAGACGATTTTTAAAAGATTTACTCTTTATATTTCTATATAGAAATTCGATCCCCAATTGTGGCCCCACTCTACCCCTGGGGGAAATGATTTTCACAACTTTAAATATACACTAGGATGCTTCCACATAAGTTTCAGCTTTCCTGGCCAAATGGTTCTTGAGAAGAAGATTTTTAAAGATTTACTCTATATATTCCTATGTAAAAAATCGACCCTCCGTTGTAGCCCCATCCTAATCCCGGGGGTCATGATTTTCATAACTTTGAATCTACACTACCTGAGGATGCTTTAACATCAGTTTCAGCTTTCCTGGCCAAATGGTTCTTGAGAAGAAGATTTTTAAAGATTTACTCTATATATTCCTATGTAAAAAATCGATCCCCCATTGTGGCCCCACCCTACCCCCAGGGGTAATGATTTTCACAACTCTGAATCTACACTACCTGAGGATGCTTCCACATAAGTTTCAGCTTTCCTGGCCTAGCGGTTTTTGAGAAGAAGATTTTTAAAGATTTACTCTATATTTTCCTATGTAAAAAGTCGACCCTCCATGGTGGCCACACCCTACCCCCAGGGGTCATGATTTTCATAACTTTGAATCTACACTACCTGAGGATGCTTTTACATCAGTTTCAGCTTTCCTGGCCAAATGGTTCTTGAGAAGATTTTTAAAGATTTACTCTATATATTCCTTATGTAAAAAGTTGACCCCCCCCCCATTTTGTCCCCACCTACCCCAGGGGGTCATGACTTTTTTACAACTTTGAATCTACTCTACCTGAGGATGCTTCCACATAAGTTTCAGCTTTCCTGGCCTAACAGTTCTTGAGAAGAAGATTTTTAAAGATTTACTCTATATATTCCTATGTAAAAAGTCGACCCCCATTGTGGCCCCACCCTACCCCCGGGGGTCATGATTTTCACAACTTTGAATCTACACTACCTGAGGATGCTTCCACACAAGTTTCAGCTTTCCTGGCCAAATGGTTCTTGAGAAGAAGATTTTTAAAGATTTACTCTATATATTCCTATGTAAAAAGTCGACCCCCCCATTGTGGCCCTACCCTACCCCAGGGGGTCATGATTTTCACAACTTTAAATCTACTCTACCTGAAGATGCTTCCACATAAGTTTCAGCTTTCCTGGCCTAACAGTTCTTGAAAAGAAGATTTTTAAAGATTTACTCTATATATTCCTATGAAAAAGTCAACCCCCCATTGTGGCCCCACCCTACCCCCCGGGGTCATGATTTTCACAACTTTGAATCTACACTACCTGAGGATGCTTCCATACAAGTTTCAGCTTTTCTGGCCAAATCGTTCTTGAGAAGATTTTTAAAGATTTACTCTATATATTCCTATGTAAAAAGTCGACCCCCCATTTTGGCCCCACCCTACCCCAGGGGGTCATGATTTTCACAACTTTGAATCTACTCTACCTGAGGATGCTTCCACATATGTTTCAGCTTTCCTGGCCTAACGGTTCTTGAGAAGAAGATTTTTAAAGATTTACTCTATATATTCCTATGTAAAAAGTCGACCCCCCATTGTGGCCCCACCCTACCCCTGGGGGTCATGATTTTCACAACTTTTAATCTACACTACCTGAGGATGCTTCCATACAAGTTTCAGCTTTCCTGGCCAAATGGTTCTTGAGAAGAAGATTTTTAAAGATTTACTCTATATATTCCTATGTAAAAAGTCGACCCCCCATTGTGGCCCCACCCTACCCCCGGGGGTCATGATTTTCACAACTTTGAATCTACACTACCTGAGGATGCTTCCACACAAGTTTCAGCTTTCCTGGCCAAATGGTTCTTGAGAAGAAGATTTTTGAAAAATTCGCGAAAATGTTCATTAATTCCTAATTATCTCCCCTTGTAAGAGGGCTTGGTCCTTAATTTTCACAACTTTGAATCCCCTTAGGCTAAGGATGCTATGTGCCAAGTTTGGTTGAAATTGGCCCAGTGGTTCTTGAGAAGATGTTGAAAATATGAAAAGTTTACAGACGGACGGACAGACGGACAGACAGACGACAGACAAAATGTGATCAGAATAGCTCACTTGAGCTTTCAGCTCAGGTGAGCTAAAAACGACTATTAAACCTATAATTTTAGCGAAAAACTTAAAAGATCATTAAAGAGTGCATGACCTGATATTGAAAAGGTGCAAGACTCTGATAGAAAATAATTTAATAATAATAACAAGGTGGCTATTATTCATGTTTTATCTAAAACAACCTCCCATCCCCCATCCCCCCATGGCAGACAGACACTCTCCCTATGGGCATTTAAACAAACGAAAAAAAAAAAACCCAGCCTTATCGATAAAAGCCATCATGAGTTACTCACTTCTCCTGCTCCAGTTTTTGAATATTCAACATTCGTTGAGAATCACCATCTGGCATATATACCAAAATCATTTTACCTTTATATATCAGTGATTTTAGTTAGCCAATTATTACTTTACTATTAACAAGTCTATTTGTTTATTTTGAAAGTTCAAAAACTGCTTTTGTTTCAAATGATAAAAAGCCTTGCATAACTTTTTTGATCATACAACTTCTTCATAATTACATTATATTCAACGATTAATTACTACATATGAACAAGCAAAGGAAGATAACTCCATTAGGAAGAAGCAAGGGAAAACAAGATGTAATTATAATCGGGGCGATTATAAAGTCTCCCAAACGAACGAGGCTATCATATAGAGTAGGGATGACCCACAAAGTTTCATGTGGTTCCCAGGGGTCCTTAACTATATATCAGGTGAACTAACATAAAAAAGGAACAAGAATATATATAGTTTAGGGGTGGGGATCTCAACCGTTTTCAAGTTATTTGTGCACTTCCTGTTTGAAGGGGGTCAGGACCATCCCCGGGGCCCATGACATACATACCATATGATGCCCCTTGACACAAGGAACAAGAATATATATGGTTTAGGGGTGGGGATATTAACCGTTTTCAAGATATTCGGGCATTACCTGTTTTAGGGGGGTCAGGACCATCCCTGGGGCCCATGACCTACATACCATTTGAAGCCCCTTGACACAAGGAACAAGAATATATATGGTTTAGGGGTGGGGATCTCACCCGTTTTCAAGATATTCGGGCACTACCTGTTTGAGGGGGTCAGGACCACCCGAAGTTCCATGACCTACATACCATATGATGCCCCTTGACACAAGGAACAAGAATATATATGGTTTAGGGGTGGGGATCTCAACCGTTTTCAAGTTATTTGTGCACTTCCTGTTTGAGGGGGGTCAGGACCATCCCCAGGGTCCATGACCTACATACCATATGATACCATATGAGACAGAAACTCTCCCTGTGGGCATTTAAACGAACGAAAAAAAACACCTTTAAAAGCCATCATGAGTTACTCACTTCTCCTGTCCCAGTTTTTGAATATTCAACCTTCGCTGAATCCGGCATTTATACCAAAATCATTTTACCTTTATATCAGTGATTTTAGTTAGCCAATTTTTACTTTACTATTAACAAGTCTATTTGTTTATTTTGAAAGTTCAAAAACTGTTTTGGTTTCAAATGATAAAAACCCTTGCATAACACTTTTGATCATACTAGATAGAATCCTCAACGTTGGTAAATGGTGCAGAACTGGCGGGTGGCCAGTTCTCATCCAGAGGCGGGGAGTATGTACAACTAGTGGTAGTGGTACTACTGGGGCTACTGGATGTGTATCTATTTAATAGAAAAATGATGGAAAAAAAATAATAATGCGTCAGAATTTTTCCAAGGATATTGGTATTAGCTTACAAAATAATCATAAATATTTTTTTTAAAATAGTGAATATCATTACCTTTTGAAAGGTATTTCTGTTTTCACTTCTCTGTCCTTTTTAGTTTTTATTTCGCTTGCTGGTTGTGTATTGTTAAGCAGAGTTCTTAATACGGAAGTCTCCTCCGTCTTAGCTTCAGTTTTGGGAGTTGGACTTTCAGGACAAGGAGGCCTTTTAAAGAAATTGACCAAATTAAATAACCCACCTTAATATATACAGATTTAAAATGCATATATCAACATCTGAGTCACGGACTTTTCTTAATTACGGAAATACAACGATGGCGTAATTATAAAACTTTTAAATTTATACTTATAAATCAATAATCATCGTAAAAATGAATAAACCCTTCTTTAAAAAAGTTGTTCCATACCTTGAAGAGGGAGGAACTTGTTCATCGATCTGTTCCCAGAGATCATCAAAGTATGTGGATGTTGCAAAATCACTGTATAATCAAAGAAAAAAAATGAAGAGAAATTTAAGACGTGCGTTTGTAAGACCATTAATCGCACGCGCACGCACACACACACCCACCCCCCCCCCCCCCCACACACACACACACAATGCGCGCGTTTATTCCCTTTTGGCATTACAAATAACTTAATTGTAAGAATTGATTTTATCGCAGTTAGTTTTTTAAAAAGCAAAACTAAACATATATATTTTAGATATTTAAATTAAAAATTGTATAATATGTGATAATTCTTACAAAATATTTATTTTAAAACTTTACATGTTAAAAAATATGATCTAAATGCTAATTAAACTCTTGAATTGGTTTTTCTCAAATTAATTATAACAGTATTTTAAAAACTATTTGACTTACAATAAATCAGAGAAATCCGCCATGGTTACCTCTGCTTTTGGAAAGTCGAGTGGTAAATTGTCTTAACAAATTTGGATTTTATACCCTCCAAAATTGTGTGTGGGTTAAAGCAAATGTCACGCAGTAAACCGTTTTTACGACTTTCTTTTTTCCCCACCCCTTCGCTTGTTTAAAATGTGGGTGTTGGGTACCATTATTTAAAGGGAGGATACAACACGTCACACGTAATAACTTTACAACCCTGATGTTTTTAGATTAACTGATGTCATGCTTTCTGTATTTATCTTTGAATTGTCCGCCTCTATTTACGTATCTGCGTGACACGTATGCAAAACTTGTTATCACGCACCATTGCGATGAGTGATAATAGTGAAGACATTTACCTAGTTTTAAAAAAGTCAATTGTACCTAAATATTTGTGTAATGATATTCCTGGTGCACACACTCATATAAATTCTATAATAAATCTCAATATCAAAAATATGCTGAATTCTGTAAACTTTGTTTCTAATCACCGTATTTTTAAAAATGAATATTAATTGTACATGAGAAGACATTAACCTTGCACATGTGTATGTGACATGATTTTTTCATATCTCAAGAAAAATGTTCTAAAAGTTAACCCACAAAACACAGTATGTAGGTCATTCCCGCCTTCAGTGCAAATTATGACCTCTTGCGTCATAGCGTACAGTTCTGCATGTTCATCTCATATACATGTAATATTGAATAGATATATCGGAAAAGCGATTTTTTATTCACTTTAATTAACAGTTTAAAATGATTCAATAGCGATTAAGGGAAAAATTTGTGTTTCAATTTACATTACAATTGGTTTGTTGATATTAAGCTGAGCCTGTCATCGGCTTTAGTTTAATAAACAAAAAAGTCCCGAAATATATCGGGAAAGCGATTTATTATTCACTTTAATTAACTGTTTAAAATGATTTAATAGCGATAAAGTGAATAATTTGTGTTTCAGTTTACATTACAATTGGTTTGTTGTTATTAAGCTGAGCCTGTCATCGGCTTTAATTTAATAAACAAAAAAAGTCCCGCGTTTTTTGTTCAGCAACGGCCCGTTTTTACCAAATAAGGGTATTCACGATGTCATATGACCATCTTGCACGCGCTGAGTTTCAGAGGGGAAAATCGGACGAGGGAGCCATGACGGTTTACTTGAACAACATGACTTTAGCATGTTTAGTCGTGGAACTTTTGGCGATTTTGTCCTTATTTGTGCCAACTGCCTATCCGCAGGCATGTGGATTGTGTCTTGCAAGCAGAGGAATCGCTAACTGCTTGGACCAGGGTGTCTCTTCAAGTTCCTGCATTAGGATTCTGAATCCCGATGTCGGCCGCGTGAGGGAGGTATTTGTACCACGGTGCAGCCAAAAGATTGAGCCTGCTTATTTGCAGACAGTGACCCGTTCAATGGGAAAACGGTGTCATGCAAGTAAGTAACTTTATATGTACACCGTGTGTAGGTGAAGAAATTGTATAATTGTTTATATGAATGAATTCATTTTTATTAGACTTTAAATGCAATATTGTATTTACATACATTTAATATTATGAAGGATTAGGATGGGCTTTTTAATTGAAATCTAGAAGCTCGTTGACAGTCAAATTTCACTCCCTCACCAGAGGGCGTGCTACACAGTATGTTGAAGCGAAAGGGAACGACAACTCTATAGAATGTCTAATTTTAGCAAGGGAACCCCAGTTCCGGTTAACCCATAATGCACTTTTACAAAGATGCTTCGGTGAGCTAACGCTATTGCCACCATGATTTAATTTTCTTAATCAGTAATTATTAAGATGGTGCACTGAAATTGTGATGTGTGGTGGAGGTATAACGGTGCTTATGTACAGGTTGAATAATATAACATAGAAATGGAAAAGACCGAGTCTATTTTTAGCACGGGAACTTTTGTTTGGGATGTCCCGTAATACACCTTATCTGAAAAAAAAATGTTTATAGAGAAACGCATAAGTAGTAAGGGGGACATTACACAGTCAGTATACAGTCACGATGACGTCATGGGGTTTTCCAGACCCCGCCCACGTAGGTCATAATTGAGGTCACAGTCAAGGGGTGAGTACACAGTCAATGTGGGTGGGGTTCGGAAAACCCACATAGGTCATAATTAAGGTCACAGTCAAGTGGTGAGTACACTGTCAATGTGGGTGGGGTTCGGAAAACAACCCATATTTTATGAGATTACAATCACTATGACTTTCTATATAATGGGCGTTAGCGGTTACACCCACAATGTTATATGACGTTCAGTATTTTATCTGATAACAATCGCTATGACTTTCTATATTATGGGCGTTAACGGTTACACCCACAATATATATCACGTCCCATATTTTAACTTATAACAACCAATATGACATTCTATATTATGGGCGTTAACGGTTACACCCCTGAGTGTGATACAGTATAAAATATGACAAGTCCTTGGAGTTACATCATTTACAGTCACAGAACCAATGAACCATTCACGGTAAGAACCTGAATAATATCAGAAAATGAAACACAAAACACATGACGTATTGATAAAGGTTTTAATAAGAAATAAACCTCATGATATTATACGATATAAGCAATTTTGTTAAAAATCATTTATTGGTAAAAATCAGGCATGGGTTTCTCCGATTAAAATAAATAGAGGTATAATCAAATATATAACTCGTTAAAAATGTTTAACATAATAAATGAGCATATATGATATCTCTGAATACATAAAAGAAAAGAGGAATTCTAACTTACACATATAACTAATTACCCTTACACCCACATAAAGCAGACATATTTTTAAGACATAGCTAAAATAACAATAATTTTCATAATAGTATAACTGATATATAAAAAAAATTCTGCGGATTACTGTAATCTTCGAAGGGGAGACGCATTTATCTGTTTCACACTAAGTTTGTTAGAGCTAATCCTTTTTAATGAATATACAAACAATACATGTAAAGGGACAATTAATTAAATTCATAATTCTTTAAAAAATCTTTAGCATAATTGATAATCATGGTTGTTTGTAATAAGTCAGCTCTCATAGAGTCAACCAACTCACTAAGGGCATTTAATTCCCCTTGAAGAGGAAATATACCACCAGCTAAACGTTGTAAAAAATCCACATTAAATCCTGGAGACGTACTGCATGCTGGCGACTGAGGAGGGGGGTAATTAAATCTTGGAGACGTACTGCATTCTGGCGACTGAGGAGGGGGGGTAATTAAATCCTGGAGACGTACTGCATTCTGGCGACTGAGGAGGGGGGTAATTAGTAGTTGTCCCGGCGGGCGTAAATCCTTGAGGCACACTGTATTCTGGCGACTGTGGTGTGTACTTAGGAATTATTGCAGTGGTCTTAAATTCCTGAAATGTGTTATTTTCTGGCGACTGGGTAGGGGGGTAATTAGTAGTTGTCCCAGCGGGCGTAAATCCTTGAGACGCATTGTATTCTGGCGACCGTGGTGAGTACATGTTATTTTCTGGCGACTGAGAGGGGTTTCCAATGATTGTCACGGCGGTCTTAAATCCTACTGAAGTATCTTCATATCCAGGGGTTCCATCCCCCCGTATTCTCTCTTCTAATTTCTCATACTTCAATGGATCCTCTTTTCTGAATAATTAAAAAATTAACACTAATTTTTATGGGGTTTATTCTTAAAGTAATTATTATTATTAATTATTATATTATTATTATATATTATTATATGATTAAAGAAAAATTGTAAAACACACACACACACACCCACCCACCCACACACAAAAAAAGCCATGCGCTACCTTAGATTGGTCAATACGGCATCTTCACATTCCGTTGCCCTTGGTTTCTGTAGCTTTATTCTCCTACAGATAAACCAAATAGTTAAGAAGGAACTCAAATGCTCAAACGAATTGTTTGATTATAGATTGATACAACAGATATACAATTACACGGTAGTATATATTTAACAATTTATGGTAAATTAAATAAAAACGTATATACCTCTTGTTTAAAATGAAAGAGTCCTCTACATGACAAAGTTTTCTTTTAAGAGGCGGGGATTCAATTTCTTCCCGGTCTGAGTCCTCTACATGACAAAGTTTTCTTTTAAGAGGCAGGGATTCAATTTCTTCCCGGTCTGAGTCCTCTACATGACAAAGTTTTCTTTTAAGAGGCGGGGATTCAATTTCTTCCCGGTCTTCTTTGGGAGAATTTCTATAGAAATATGATTATATGTAAAGTAAAAATTGGTGCTTTCTTATACATGTTGTCAAAAATATTATTGCGACTCGTTTAAAAAAAAGTATTACATTGTATATCTCCTATAAGAAATGTTTGTAATTTTATTTTCGTAAACTTTACACTATCATTTAATGTTAAATATATGTACCCAGGCTCAAAAACGTTGAGGTAAAACTGTTTTCCTAGATCCACCCATTCCTCTTCAAAATCTCTGAATGGTCTAGTCTTTTCCTTATTCCTAAAACAATAGGTTAATACAACCTTAACACTTTGAAAACCCTTTCTTCCTACACAATATTTAAAGCTGTATGGTCCGATTTTCTACAAATTTTGTCTACTCTGTAAAAACATTGCCAAATAATCACACACATATATAATAATATACATTTAGGTTTACAAAATTAAAAAAAATGAATTAAAAATAAACTTACATCATGTCGAGATATTCCTGTGCCATTGTTCTAGTTGAATGGTAATTAGGGTTTTCCGTTTTCAACGGAAAACCCTACTGTTATTCTACTGTTTCTTATTATTATTTTTTTTTTTTCCCGCAAATTTTGTGCAGCCGATTTCTCGAAGATTTTTTGACTGATTGCTATGAAACTTTCAGGGTTTGTAGATAATGTTAAGGTCTAAAAACGGTTTTTTCAAATTTTTAAAATTTACTTCCGGTTATGAGTTATTGCCCTTTAATTGAAAATTGGGGGGTCTTTTGTCCAGAGTTGATCTCGGGAACTACACATGATAGTTGCATGAAATTTGGAGAAATTGTAGCCAACGTGTTGAAATTGTGCTAGCATGGAAGTTATGCAAATTTCTTTTTTAGTTTTTGAGCTATATATCGCCAAAGTTTAAGGTTTTTTCGGGGCTGAAATTTTGTTGCTTTTTGTATTATAACTTTTAAACTAAAAATATTTTGTTAAAACATATAGAAGAAAAGTTGTTTAAAATAACGAGGGCTTTCAAATGAAATAAAGAAAAAAGGGCTGGCCCTTATAATTAGGGGTCAGCAGTTCATACACGCCTTTTTTTGATGGCTAAAAATGTTTATCATTTTATGAAAAAAAAGAATTAGATTACTTTTAATAAATTAAATTTCGTCATTTGGTATGAAATTAGGCAAGCTATGTGCTATATTTATTTGTAATTTCATAAAACAAATATGCGAGAATCGTACATGAACGAGTTAATTGTTTACATAGACACACAAGCGAACAATGCCGTTTTAGGGTGTAGCATTTATTGTTATTGTTGTGATTAAATTTCACGGTTTTATTCTGTTTATCTATATCATTTATAAATGCAGTGAACATATATAACTTCTTATTTAAACATACTACAGTGTATGTGTATTTCTGTCGGGGCCTCCCTGTCTGTAACCCCAAACATAAACAGTAACGAACGGCATTGTGGGAAAGACAGAGCCATGGAGGCCGAAACGCAGAAGAGAAGTGTATTTTTTCGCCGTACATGTTGTACGTTCACATGCACTTTCAATCCACGGTGAAGCACATTAACATGCACAGGGAACACTACTTCGTATATGTATAAGGAGGGATATATTCTTCAGACTTGTATGAATCGTTTACGAGGAAATTCTAACAGTCGCAGTACTTTCGGCAGATGTTTACGTTTCCACTGATCAACTGTTGATAAACTGATGAAGAGTTACGAGTAATAAAGGAGAAAAGTTGGACATTTAAAAGTGTTATTAATGTGGATGTTACTGAAAAAGGTAAGTCTTTTTTACTCATTTTTAAGTTCTTTGTCTTTAGTGGTTAAAATGTCGGCATGTTAACTGGTTAACATTTAGCCTGGATGTAAGTACGTGCACACTGTCACTGATATATGTTATTTTTTTAGTACAGACAATATCTATAAATCTTTTGAACAGAATTGACTCCCAAATGTTTTACCTTGAAAAATTTTCAACTTAAAATTCAAAGCAGGGTCTAATTAGAAACATATATTCTTGTGAGGAAGACTTTTTAAGGCCAAATGTTAACATGATATCAAGTAAATAAAATTGTATACTTCAGAGTTAAAACATAACTTTAATATTTTGATGATGCCGATCATTGTTTCATTAGAGAGGTTTAGCAGACCAACGGGTATCCGGTACATGTACTTGTACATGTAGGTTACAAGTTAGAACTATGCGTTCCACATTACCAGTTAACATAATATTTCTTGTTTAGCAGTTATGATGTATACTTTCATTGTCCTTGTTAATGTTTTAAATGTAAATTTTATATAATCTTTTTTCAATCTGACAACTGGCAGTAGGCCTACTGGCGTGCGAGCAGTTCTCGCTGAGGACCATTTCTTGCCAGTGCATTGTTTCATCATTTTTCGTATATAATTTTAAGTGTTGATAAAGTGACATAACAATGCACTGGTAAGAAATGGTACTTGGTGAGAACTGGTCGCACGATTAATTACAGACAAAAACTGAAGGTAGCGAGTGTTATTTTTTATTGAACACCATGGTTTAAAAAAATTCTTTATATATGTGACAGTCTAACCAGTTTGAATACTGGCACCAGATAGCTTAGTTGGTAGAGCACCTGACTAGAGATTTAGGGGGCCAAGGTTCAAATCCTGATTCGGTCTTTCATTATTTCTCCCATCACATACAATATTGGTGCTGTGACCAACCCCTGGAACTGACATGTTAACTCCTGCCAGGGGAAGAGCCAGGTGTGATCTTCGAGGGTGAAGAGGGGAGAATGTGACGGTCAGACTGGTTTGAATACCGGCGACAAATAAATGTAGCTTAGTTGGTAGAGCACTTGACTAGAGATTCAGGGGGCCAGGTTCGAATCCCAGTCTGCTCCATCATTATTTCTCCCATCTTGTACATAATTATATATATTCAGATATATAACAGATGATTAAGAGTCATCACATGTTTTGCAAGATGCAATAAGTGTATTAAAACCTTTATTTTACAACACAATACATTTAAATGACAATTTATGTTTCATGAAATTATTTGGTGTGGTTTTCTTGACAGCCTCGCAATCAAGCTACGTTATGCATAAACAATTTACCCGCTTCTAAACCACAAACTTTCTTATTAGTGGATTCAGCTTACCACTGATTGGCTGCTGTTGCAGCAGACAAATAATATATGCACAAAAAAAAACAACACTGAACTTATCAAAGAATGAAAAATTCATATCGAGTTACATGTATTTTCAAATGTTGGGGTTGGGTCGGTTGGAGTTTTGGTTTTTTTTTTAAAAGTATACTTGTGACAAAACATATATGTGGTACATGAAGCTGTACGTAGCTTTACGAAGAAAATTTGGGTTAGACCATATATAGTCACCACGCAAGTAAACGATATTTACGAAAAACTTTCAATTTATGGCGCACGAAATATATGCTAGTTTTAAACAGATTGACATACATGTATCATACCACATTCTGTAAAAATAATATATTAAAAATTCTTCATTAAGTTTACCTATACATGTTTTATCTTTATTACACATAGTATTGTTTTTAAAATGTAATTTTTAAGAAAAGAAAAAAAAAACCTCACTAAATGTATTTGCCAAAAAACAATAACGCTGTTCAGATGGGTAATATTCCTTTGTAGTTTACGAATTGAAATATAGACTGTTGTACTACAAGTAATAAACTCGCTCTCTCTCTCTCTCTCTCTCTCTCTCTCTCTCTCTCTCTCTCTCTCTCTCTCTCTCTCTCTCTCTCTCTCAATTTGATATGTGTCTATACCTTGGTCTTCGGATTTTAGGCCAAAAAATATTGGGGCAAGCGAGCGATTTGTTAATTTAAAAATTAAAAAACTGAAAGTTGAAAATTTTGGGGCGACATGAAAAAATAGAGGCGAGCGATTACATTTTATTTTAAAATGTAATTTTTTTCGTTTAATATACATGTGAAAAGCAGTAAAATTTTGGTGACTGTATACGCCATTGTATCAGACCTTGATCACTGATTCTATCCACACATACTGGAATTATTTACTTGTAAACCGTGCTGACAATCTATCGGGAAATTTTTTTCTATGATCACTGTAAAGAAAAAGCACAATCATGACTAGTAAAAAAAATAATAGAACCAAAAATGGAGTGGGAAATGGAACGAAAATTTTCGGATGCGGGATTTATTTTTTAATATTATATTTTGGAAAGCCCTTAGGCACGTGCGCGCGGATCCGGCGACCAAGAAATCAAATTGGTGTGGCCTTATAACTTGATATGCAAATTTTTGATCTTGTACTGCCTAAATGTTATTGTCATGTATTGGGATATGTCATACTTATTACACTGCATGGTCAGTGTATTTTTTCCAGAAACACTATGCATTATGTTAATGTAAACAAAGCTATTACTAGTACATGTATGTTAACACAGCTAATCATTTTTTTTTTTATTTCAGCTCAAAATAGACTCTTGTTACCACATGGCACCCCATGGCTTTTACCTGTTGATTCTTGTGGTTTCAGCTCTTGAGGTTAACCTGTCACCTGTACCCACATGCATATTCCTTGTGTTCTACAGACTATTTACCGGTAATTCAAATTAAATCGGATAATGCATAAACAATAATGGAACTTTAAGAAAGGATCATGCCTTGTTGTGGTTTGTGTTTGATAAGAAATTATGAAAAACAAAATTAAGGCTGTTTAAAGAAATTCATAATTGTTGTGAAAATTTGTTTTTCAATAAAAGTATGCAGTTATGTTTCCTTTATTTTTTATTTTATAAAGATATTTAGATGTGTTTACATAATTGAAAAATCACCCCCACCCCACCCCCCACCCCTCTATCCAATTGTCTCCATTAAGATTACATGTAGGATATGTAAATGTACATTTGACTTTGAAATAACATCTGCTATGATAATTACTTTTGAAATGAACAAGAAACGACCTATATCTCCCCTTCTTAGGTATATATGCATAAAAAAGTAGAAAAACATGTCAAATTTGAACATTTTTCATGGTATTCAACTCCGTCTCCAGCTACCTGGGTGTGTTTGAATTTAATTTTAATTTAAGGCAGATGTCTAACTTGTAGGTTTTACTGTTTTAGCATGGTTAGAAGGAGACTAGAAATCAGAGTAGATTAGATATTCACTAAATATGATTGTTAGCTTACTTTTTTTCATGAAAACAAGAAATCACATGCAGGACAGCATGTCTATTCGTTAATTAAAATGGTACAAATCATACAATAAACAAACAAAAAAATCAATTTTAAAAATCATTGATAATTGTTTTCAAATATGTGTGAGAAATGACTCAAGGAAATTGCCACAAGTTTCATAAAATTAGGTAAAACATTTCAAACCATGACTTTTTATGAAAATCAAAAGATGGGGGGGTGGGGGGTTATACATGTAAGGGCATTTCTAAGTGATGTGAAGCTTTTATCATGATAATATCATGTAGATGTATGTTGTATTGAATAAGGTTTCTTATTAAAGGTGGTTGAACAACAATTGACCTCTAAAAAGTCAGGTAAAGATGTTCTACTATGGAGAACTCTATAAATCTGTGTTTACTAAAGGAAATTTGAAATGATGGGTTCATTTAAATGGCCATATTTTTATTAAACCTCAATGGAATTGGCAATATGTGGTATACTTTTTCTCAGAATTGCATTAGCTTTCTTATTCTAAGACAAACCGTCTTTTCATAAAATGTTAGTGTACTAAGTTAAAGATACAAGGGACAGTTTCGGATAAAGTACCGTCAATATTTTTGTGAAATTGAGAGTTGCTGTACTTGAAGGCTTATGAGTGTTGCTAAGATTCATCAAATGAATTTTGATGATTATCATTAGTTAGAGAGATGTCTCTTGTTAAAATTGGTAAGCAATATTAAGGCCCCTAATATTAAGTACAAGAGAAGAAGTAATAAATTGTGAAACTTGCGGCTATAACTGTTGTGTTGACTACACAGTGAAATTGAAGGTTACAAACGGGAGGTTATATAACACGAAATGTAGGTGGATGGGACATTATATACCTATTTACTGGGTATGAGGACAATACAGTCAGTTCAAGCATATCTTTTACAACATACACCATAGCATAGCATAGCATTGAAATCTCATAGCATAGCATTGGACTCTCATACCATATCATTGGAATGTCATACCATAGCATACAATCTCATATATTCTTATTTGTCATATCATACCATAGCATACCATAGCATAGCATACAACCTGATTTTAACTCGGTTTTAAATGGTTTTATTTAAAAGAATAAATGTTAACATTGCAGATTAGTGGTAAACTTTGGCTTCTTATCATTTAACTTCAAAATGGTTGGAACTCTTCTGTGTATGGAGGCGTTTTTGTTCAAATCTCATAGCATACCATAGCATAGCATAGCATACCATATCATAAAGCCATTCATTTCAATTTCTCATAGCATAGCATACAAATCTCATAGCATTGCATTGAAATCTCATAGCATATCATTAAAATCGCATACCAAAGCATAGCATAAAATTGTAAAAGATATGCATGAAATGACTGTAGCAAGTTTATTGTCCCCCAAGACGGCAACTATTTTACGAGGCAAAGCCAAGGGAAAAAGTTGCTGTGGAGGGGACAATAAACCTGCTATTGTCCGAATAGTCAGTAAACTTTATATGTCAGCGATGCAGAATTTCTTGATGATAAACAAATTAAAGTTATCGAACTTTGTATTTAATGCGGCGATCTGATTAGGTCAGAGGTGTTCCGTGTTTAAAAAGGAGGGAAATCGAATTCTACCGATGAATGGTTTTGATGGCTATTCACCATGGGCAGAAAGCATGGATACTACCGGGTATTTCAAATTAGATAAAAATAAGCATGTTTATGGGGGCGCCTTCTAGTGATCAGTTTGTTCATTTGTCCATCTGAGATTGCTTGACCGGAGCATAGCTTCTCTCCCCTTAGCCCAATCTGGCTCATACCTCATCCACAGGGTTCCTTTGGGTAAAGGATATGCAGTGACCTTGAACCATGTTTTTAGGTATAAGGTTAAGGTCATAGCAGAATTATATATAAAATACTTGACTGGAGCATATCTTCTCTCCCTTTGGTCCAATCTGGCTAATATCTCTATGGTTAAACAATGTGCAGTGACCTTGAATGAAATTTGTCGGTAAAGGGTGAAGACCTTATCTGATCAGGAAAAAATACTTTTTTCAAAGCATTTATACTTTCCACTTAGCCCAATTTGGCTCAGACTTCACATAAGCAGAGCTTTTGAGTTAAGGGTGTGTAGTGACCTTGAACCTATTTTCAAGGTAAACTGTGAAGGTCATAGCAGAATTATATTTTTAAAATCCTTGTCCGGAGTATACCTTCTCTCCCTTTGCTCCAATCAGGCTCATTCTTCACCCACATGCTACCTTTGATCAAAGGATATGCAATGACATCGAATGATATTTGTAGATCAAGTGTCAAGGTCATATCGGATTCCACAAAAATCCATATTTTAAGAGCATATATATACTCTCCTTTTAGCCCCTATTTGGCTAATACTTTACCTAAACAGAGCTTATTGGTTAATGGTGTGCAGTGACCTTGAACCAAGTCAATGTGAAGGTCATAGCAGATCTCTTTAAAATTAGTTTTAGACCGTAGATTATTTCCCAGATATGCTTAATCTTGGTCAGATTGAACAAAAATGCCTGTATGTTAGGGGGAATGAGATTGAATTAGAAATTCTATGCCAGCTGGAAATATTTCTAATTTATAGGTCAAGGTCAAAGCAAAATTCTCTGAAATAATATAAGCGGGGCCCTTTGAAATGTTCACAATCTCAGTGTTGTCTGGTTCATAGTAATTTTACATAGAAAATATTCACAGAGGTATAAAAAAGTAAACTATACATCGATATGTTTCTGACAATTGATGATGCAACAAGCACACAGTGCGAAAGGTCAACCCTTTGAAAAGCAGTGTAGAGGAAAAGTTGCTCAAAATGTTTTAAACAAATTTTTTTGTTGGTGGCCTTGTTAAGGAGTTTAAGGGTTCAGCCCCTAAAACACAGTGTTTCAGATATAACTTGAACGGTCAACAATTCTTGAACACTTGTTAACAAAATATGTTTAAATTAACGAGACCTTTTATTTGATATCAAAAATACGACTGGCCCCTCAAATTAGGGGCCAGGAAGGCTCAAAAGCATTTCATAACTATTTCTGAAGCAATAGTTTGTCATTAATCATAAACGCTAAAACAGTTCATCAAGCTCAATAAAAACTGAAATCCATATAAATTTCGGACGATTGAATGCGGGATATAAGCGTTAAAAAATTGATTTTTAAGGAAATTTTGATTTTGCATTCTGGGTTAAGAAAATAGATGTTAGTTCAAGTTAAAGTTAACTTGTACCTAAAATGAAGTCAAATTTGTTTAGTCGTACTTAAACACATTCGGATTTTTTTGTTAAGTCGTTCTTAAAATGTTTAAGGTTTTTTCGTTAATTCGTACTTAAAACAATTCGGATTTTGTTAAGTCGTACCAAGAATCATTCGATTTTTTTATCTTTTGTACTTAAGTTACTTTTGTTTATAGTTTAAAAATTCTGCTTCTTATAGGTATTTATAGCGTTACTTTCGACATCAACGGAAAACCCACTCGTTGCTTTGCAACGAGCTTTGCTCTAGTTATTATTATTATTCTACTGACCGTAGTCCTAGCTGAATGGAAATTGTTCGGCTGATGGTAAAGTGATGGAAACAACTCGTATTTAAAGGCATTCGTTTTGGGTGTGATTTCAATTCATGATTTTATATGGGTGGATTTGAGGTTAATTATATTTTTTAAGGGTCAAGCCCTATAAAGGAGATAACATTACCACGTTATGAAAAACGTGTGACACGTCCAGTTAACTCTGTTGAAAATTGATGTCAAGTCAGCATGGTTGAAAATTGCGCCAAAACTGACATGCGTCTGTTGCGTAGCATTTATCCTTCTACGGATTGGCTTATTTTCTAAAACTTCTCAATGCAAAAATTTAACTAAAGACAACATAATTTTAATAAACTATTGATCAATAACAATTAAAATTTATTTTAAAAAGACCCGAATAAATTCAATTATTTCCCAAATCACAATCCATCAATCGACAATTTCATATTACGATCGAGCGATGTTGTATTTAACTGGAGTTATTAAACCAGACAATGTCTCGTATATATGTTGAAGCTAGTTTGAATTACTCTATTCTGCAATTAAATTAATCGTTGTTTCTCTACTTATGTCTTTTTGTTGTAAAATTTCATTTTAATATCCAGCAAGAAAATGCGCCAAAACTATCACGCGTCTCTTGTGTAACTCCCAAGGATACAAGTTTATCTATACCTGCATGAGTGAGTTAAAGAAAAAAGTATGTCATTTTAGCCTTGGAAATTGCGCCCAAACTATCACGCGTCTCCACTGTAACTCTCAAGTTCATCAATACCCGAGTGTTCAGAAAAAACGTTTGTCAAGTTTAGCCTTGAAAATTGCGCCAAACATAAATTAGTATTTATCCTTCTTCGAGTTGACTTATCTTCTAAAACCTTATTAATCTAATAATCAATTATTATTAACATACACACCATAACAATTTTGATCAACTCCCGATCAATCAAAATTAGAATTTATGTAAAGAAGAGCTTAAAAAAGTACAGCCACTTTCAATATCACAATTCATCAATCGACGATTACATATCACGATCGAGCGAAGTTGTATGTATAACTGGAGTTCTTAAATCGGATTAAGTTTCAGATAAAATATTAGTTATAGTTATTCATCTTAAAGAAATATAAAAAAGTTATTATTTATTTTAAAAGCTCACAATTTAATTCATTTCAATTTATTCACTCAAATCCATGTAAATGGTACATGACATATATAAACATATATAACATACATGTGTACGTACAAAGGAGAAGGTAAGAGTATTGACCACGGAAAACAGGTACCGGTCATACTTTTATTTTTATTAATAAATACACAGAATCTACATCATTTTGACACATGACTTCAAAAAACTTTATGGATTAGAAAAAAAATTTTAGTTAAGAATTCTGAATTAGGTTGTAAAACATGACTTAGATAAGCTGATCCCTGACCTGTACCAAAAAAGGTTATCTATAGGGTTATAAACTGTGTCATTACCTTATCCCCCATCCCTCCCCTCCAAATAAACAAAACATTTTCTGTTGACAATTGTTTACCATACATCTTTTATGTGATAGTTTCTAAACAGACACTCACCAAAGCATAGTGATACCACGATCGGACAATCAGGTATACATACCCTCGAAATTTATTATTAAAAAGTATCGATCATGGTTGCTACATATGTGACATCGTTATATATGTAGTGGGTAGTAGTAGTAATAGTAGTACCCTAGTACTAATGTAAAAGAATCCTTTTATTTACTGTAGACGTACTTTTGTCCGCGTGGTATTAATTTACGCTATGAACGCGGGCACAAATTTTCCGCGGAATGTTTTTCCAGTGTACTTAAAGTGCATTTTGGAATGAAATTTTGAAATAGCATTACATGAATGAGGATAATCGGAAGTTACAACATTATATAACACTTGCATATACGAGTACCAAATGTATATCGTTTTTTATCTGTGCAAACTGTCAATCATATTTGTATTGATAATTCACATCATAAATAATTTAATCTCCTAAAGATTTGAATTTTCTGTCAATTTACTTGCATGAAATTTAAACTTCTCCCAGCTTGAGATAACGGCACGTGTCGGACGACAAATAGCCCCAAGCGGGTCAGTCTTTCAATGACCCAATTAACTACACGCTAAGACCCGTGTTTTTACTGCAATATCCAGACCCCTTTGTGCTCTGACTTTTGATTGATAAAACTGATCAACTCATAATTTAAACGACATGTGAACCCATAAATTGACAGTTAATTAAAGATGTGGTGTTTCACAAGACGATTTTAGCCGCGGATTAAATTGAATTATGACCCAGTGGAAAAAAAAACGTCTACAGTATTTTTAAAATGTAAATTAATTGAAAGACATGTAGTATATGTGTGTGATTAAGATAAAATGTAGTTTAAAATAATATCTCACACGTTTAATAATATTATAATTGTTTTTTCATAGAGACATCATCATCAGCCACGTCAATAATCACTCAACCTGTGTCGACAGCTAATGAAGCAGGTATGAATGAAAAGCCTCATGATCTAGGAGGTCAGCTTGACTTATGCTACTTCGCGTGACATTTTGTAGTAACAGTTGTAGTAGTAAAAGTGTAATTGTAATAAACTGTTCATGATCCTTAATTTTTTTTTTAGAAACAACATCAACCGTAACAACAGCAGAAATCACTGTTAAAACAGGTAAATACTTTTAAATGAATTAACTGATTTTAGTTACAATTGTATATGTCCAATAACATGTTGTTTTACAATGGTAAAATTTAATGAGTAATAGTTTTTTTTATAGAGACGACTATGCTGACCAAGTCCGGACAAACAGGTATATACGTTTGAATTAATATCGTTAATTACTTGACTTTTGTCCTATCTGTAGAAGTGGTAATGTAAACAATCTTTTTATTTATTTTTTAAAATGTAAATTAATTGAAAGACATGTAGACTGTAGTTTGAAAATAATATCTCTCAGATATTGAATAATATTATAATTGTTTTTTACATAGAGACATCATCATCAGCCACGTCACCTGAGACAACTATGCTGACCAAGTCCGGACAAACAGGTATATACGTTTGAATTAATATCGTTAATTACTTCACTTTTGTCCTATCTGTAGAAGTGGTAATGTAAACAATCTTTTAATTTATTTTTTAAAATGTAAATTAATTGAAAGACATGTAGACTGTAGTTTGAAAATAATATCTCTCTGATATTGAATAATATTATCATTGTTTTTTACATAGAGACATCATCATCAGCCACGTCAATAATCACTCAACCTGTGTCGACAGCTAATGAAGCAGGTATGAATGAAAAGCCTCATGATCTAGGAGGTCAGCTTGACTTATGCTACGTCGCGTGACATTTTGTAGTAAAAGTTGTAGAAGTAAAAGTGTAATTGTAATAAACTGTTCATGATCCTAAATTTTTTTAGAAACAACATCAACCGTAACAACAGCAGAAATCACTGTTAAAACAGGTAAATACTTTTAAATGAATTAACTGATTTTAGTTACTGATTATCCACAAAATGAGATGGTATGTGAATCGCTAAGTGTTGAATGTAACCATTGAAAGTAATTATGGATTATAAATACTTTAGATTTAACTTTGAAGAACGATAATAATTATTGAGCAACGTTGACATATTGAAATTTTTTTTTTTTAATTTTTTTTTAGAATCAGGACAGGAAATTCTTAGGAAACTGTTGGCAGGGTTGAAGAAACCATTGGAAGATGGGGAAACACTCTCAGATAAAGCTCTTGGTAATAATATGGTGAATTATATTACATTGGGTGTCTGTATTTAGATATTAATTTGTATTTTGTTATTCAGTAGAAAACAATGTCATTTTAAGCGTAAGAAGTCTAATAAAAAAGTGAATCATATTTATAAGCCAAATAATTACAGGCAATCTTTCCAGTTTGATTTGGAAAACGATGAAGAAGAAGATATAATATGAAGACTACCTAAAAATTTATAAGAATATTAATAATTATACTTCAGTTGATTTTTTATAGGGCTCTTAGCATGGGCAGTTGCAACCACCTTGGCGGTTGCAATTCTGTTGTTAAAAAAATGGCTTAAGAAAAAGTGTGAGAACTGTGTGAGAGAGGATGATGATGTGCCTACACCAACCCCCCCCAATCTATTGATGATGATCACTCTTCCTCCTCCTCCACATCCCCTGATCCTGACCTATCTACCATTCACCCCTCCACCCCAACCACCATTCACAATGATGATGATGATGATGATGATGGCGGGTGAACGTGACAGAAGTTCGACAGAAGATGGCATCAACCCGCCTCCAAGAACCAGTACCCCTCCGTCCCCCAATGAAAGCCGAAGACCTCTTATCACTCCCCTATCCTCCGTCACCACCTCCCCAGATGTTGAGGAAGAAGAAGACGCGAAGCTAGAAACACACGGTCCAAGCGACAACTGAAATTTTAGGTCTTGTTAACGAAAGCAAAACTTTACATGTAAATGATAGTGGTTTTTATGTTTGATTTTTACATTGAGATTCGGTTTTTAATAATCTTTTTACAACATTGAAAGTCAGTTTTTTAAATAACCCTTTGATTCATTAAAATTTCAGTTGTTTTTCATATTTGACTTTTTACAATATTGAGATTATGTATTCATCTATTTACAACATTGAGATTCAGTTTTTAAATAACCGTCTGATACTATTTTTGAGGATTTTTGGTTTTTTTTTTACAAAAAATGTCTTTAGGTATTTTTGTAGTTTTGACTAATTTTTTTGTTGAAAGAAAATGTCTTAGTTAGATTGTGAGTTTTTTCATTGTCATTTGCTTACATGCCGTTAATTTTTTTTTTTTCATAAAAATGTCTTAAGGTGTTTTAATACATTTTTTACTTTAATTTTTTTGTTGATTTTTTTTTAAAGAAAATGTCTTAGTTAGATTGTGAGTTTTTCATTGTCATTTGCTTACATGCTGTTAATTTTTCTTCATAAAAATGTCTTAAGGTGTTTTAATACATTTTTGACTGTAATTTGTTTGGTTGATTTTTTTTTAAAGAAAATGTCTTAGTTAGATTGTGAGTTTTTCATTGTCATTTTCTTTACATGCTGTTAATTTTTCTTTAAATAAAAATGTTTTAAGGTGTTTTTATATATTTTTGACTGTAAAATTTTTTTTTTAAAGAAAATGTCTCAGATAGAGTGTGAGTTTTTCATTGTCATTTGTTTACATGCTGTTAAATACTATAATTAAAAACAAGTGTTCTTATGAATGTTGTTGTTGTTATTTATGAATATATATATTTTAATGTGACAAAAAGATGGGGTTTCTACAACATGAAATTGATGTTTTTAAAAAATGTAATTTAAAGGCATGGCACAAGACAGTTTACTTGTTGTCCGAGTAACGATGCAGATCGGGTCCATCGATTTGCCGAAAGGAGGAGGTAACCCTAGAATATTACCTATCACGTCTCTATTCGGTCCCACAAATAGGTTGCAGAGAAAGAGATCACTTTTTCACGTTCAAAATGATAACAACCTATGTATGGCCATTTTAATTGGTATCTGTTTTCTAAAAACATGCAAGAAAGTAGATTCTGATGTGTGGAAAGATTTAGTCGGGATACAATGACAGATACTTAGGTTTGAACGATATCGAACCGTTCGAAGTCTTACTTGATGTTTGTATTAACGTTGTGTCCTCTAGAGTAAGGAACAAATTCGTCAGGGTGACATAGGACCAGGAGAAACTACGTTTGTATTTATATCACGTGGACACAGAAACTGAAAAACACTGGCACGGGATTGCCAGTATACAGGGATTTTTTAAGTCCTCGTATTTTTGCCACACTTGTTTAAAACCCTACAAGGATAAATCCAAACACACGTGTGCCACCTCGTGTGAAATTTGTTTGCATGACCACTGCCCAGAAACGCAGTTTCAAATCGGTTGCCGAACCTGTGGACGGGTCTGTCGCTCAAAGGCTTGTTTTGAGAGACATCGAGAACAACGAGTCGCCAAGAAACAGAGTTATCCCTCTCCCTGTGAACTGTTTCATCAATGTAAAAAATGCAGGGTCGTTCTACAATGCTGCAAACGCTCTTCAGACTTACACGTTTGTCAAGAATGACAGTGCCCTAACTGTCTAGAGTATCAAATTGGAGAACATCAGTGTTATCAAAAATCATGTGGGCCTAATTTAGAAAAAAAGAAACAAGAAATTATTTTCTACGACTTTGAGACGCGTCAAGATGACATCTTTCAGTGTGAGCTAGGATATCGACCGTCTCGTATCAGATGTGACCAATGTGTCAAAAAAGAACGCCAATGTGTAGACTGTAGACTCTGTCAGAATTGCCGTGATCCGTCCTGTGGTCTTCAACAACACAAAGTTAACTTTGCCGTGCTGCAGACCACCTGTCACATATGTGAGAAAGAGGAACTAGTGGACGGTGCTAACTGTAGTTGCTGCGGAACACGATGTGTCCAATGTTCCCGAACCCATAAAGGTGAATACGTGAACCCTCATTGTCCTAATACGTGTGGAAAAAGAGAAGTTGTGTTTTCGGGCGATGGTGCCGCCGAACAGTTTTGTTACTTTGTCACCAGCAAACACTGTAAAGATTCAATCTTGATTGCTCACAATGCAAAAAGTTTCGATTTATATCCCGTTTTAGAAGTGCTCATCGATCGTCACTCCATTCGACCTAGCAAGATCATTTACAATGGTTCAAAAATCATGTACATGCACATTGCCCAAAAATTTGACATTTGTGGATTCCCTCAATGTCCTACCCATGAAGCTAGCCAAAATACCCGATGCTTTCGGTTTGCAGGAACTCTGCAAGGGATACTTTCCACATTTGTTTAATACCAAAGCCAATCAAAACTACGTGGGGCCGTATCCAGGATTAAGGTATTATGGATACGCTTTTATGTCGGCCGGGGAGCGGAAAAAGCTTGCAGAATGGTATGCAACGAAACAAGACAAAACCTTTAACTTTCGAGAAGAAATGTCGCAATACTGTCGTTCGGATGTGGATATATTGCGGCGGGGATGTTTAGAATTTAGAAATTTGATGATCAATGTGACAACTATCAATAAAAGCACAGTCCAAGCGAACGGAACCATCAAGAAAACGAGCTCAATTGGAGTCGACCCCTTTGATTATGTCACCATTGCTAGTGTCTGCATGGGGATATTCAAGACTCTCTTTTTGAAAGGAAGTAGTAAAATAGAAATTACTAAAGATGGGAAATTCGACTTGTACGACATTTGTATTCAGAACAATTTAGAAGGCGGGGTTATTCAAATCTTTTGTAATTTTTACCGTGCCGGTAAAAAATAAAAAATATTTTTTTGATTTCTTGTATCTTTGTTATGCGATTGACTTATAAAGCGTAATTTGTGTGAAAGTCCTATCTTTAAGCAAAGAAATGAAGCAAATAATCAGATCTTATTATTGTTATTCACTAAAAATACGCCACATATACCTTTAAACGAATCGATCACTCTGATCTGAAAAGCATTCACGTTGAACATTTGCACTTTACTGCCTCTGTAGATAATAAAGGAAGGGCGTAAAGTCTGCGATAGAAGGTAATGCAGTAGAAATTGGCCGTCGTATGACAGATTGTGAAACACGACCGTATACCCTCTGTGATTTTCGTGGAATATCCAAGTACCCAGGTCATACAGAGTCTTGAACACGCGCTCTCGGAACCCACACTTTCCCGGACAGGGGGGTCTGATAAATCGTTTGGTCTTTTTATCTCTTTTAGAACAACAATTGCACCGATCTTTGCATTCTTTGCACGTGCTTTCGGGAGTAATGTCATTGTTTTCGCACTTCGCACAGGCAGACTGACAGACGGCTAAGACAACAGAATGCCTTGATTTTCCGCAGTTAGACTGGAGACAATGCTGACATCGGCGGCAATCGGAACAGGACTGTTCTTCATGGCGACATTGAGCGCAATTTGTGTCGAGGCGAGGGGCATATCCCCATTCACACTGCACTAATTCGTCTTTCTGCGATGCCTCTATGTCGGCAAAGATGTAGCGTCGCTCACCATTGTCGGAAGGGGGTAACTTCTCGCGTAACAGAGTTTTTCCGGTTCTACATACTGACGACAAGATTTACAAGTTGCCACACTTGTGATCCTCTGGCTTCATCTCGTGTTGTTCCACGAATTTGTGACAGGTCGGGCATTTGTATACTAGCTCGCATGGTACGCTGCCGCTTTCGGTACGAGTTTTATGTCTCTTGTAACACTCTGCAGATCTGCAAGTTCTGTGGCAATCTTGACAAATCCATACCTGCTGCTTTTCACAGTCATCCGACAAACAAACACTGCAGTGATTCTTACAAGCGTGTCTATGTTTGTGATCATACGGGGTCAAACACGATGAACACGAAGAACAGAAATACGATCTTGAAAAAAAGCCGCATATTTTAACAATGGCGTGAAAGTGTCCCGAATCCTTGTCTATGTGATATAAAAATATTTTTTTCTCTTTCCTGGTCGCAGTTCTCGCTGATGTATGAAAATGCGTTACCGAGAGCAGAGCTTACGATATAAATGTTTGTATTAAAATAATCTTCTAATGTCGGGATCAACGAGTACGTAAACGGTTGATCTTTGGAAATGGCCAGCGACTGACACACGGCTAGAGTGAGAGAGTCTTGTTAATGTTCTTTATTTCCGCGTACTTTTCTCCAGTACCAATTTGGGCATTTCTCAAACTGAATGAGAATTTCAGCTGGGGTGAGAGTAGGATGAATTCTTTTCAATCTCTTGTATTCATCGTTGCTCGTTCTACAGACACCACAATAAGCCACAGGAGCAGCTCTTAACAGACAGAGGTTATCGGTATTTTTTATCTGCACTATGGATTTTTTTAAAATTATATCTGCTTCGATGTTTGTGATTTTTAGACCTTTACCACCGCGCGGATACTTGATGGCTCCGATGTCAATGCGCAAGTGGAGTCGAACGGAATGTCCTCGTTACTATTAAGAACATCAATAAGACATTCCATCATGGCTTCGGCGTTCATCTCTTCCATAGGGCGGCATGGAACGTAGATAAGTAAGTCGAGTTTTTCGTTGTGAATGGCGGCCCTCATGATATCGCCGGGTCGAAGGTTTTTCTTGACGTGTTCAATCATTTTTTCAAAGGCGACCCGAAGAATATCTTTGACTTCGTTCAGTTTCTTTTTTTCGCGAAAAAACTTGTTGTTGAACGTCAGCTGGTAATTGACGTCCACGGCATTCATGATTTTGAGGGTTCTCTCATTGACAAACATCTTATTTGATTTCTGATGAGGTCATCGGCGAGTTGCAAATCGTCGTCTAAGGATATATTTTCTATTTCGCGAAAACTTGAATGGGCGATATCAGGGAAGTCCATCGAATTGCCTGCACCGTCGTCCACTAGTAGAGAACAATCTCTGTGAAATGAAGATTCTGCGATGTCGTCAAAATCCATCGTTGAATCGCTGTCTCCTTGACTCAAAGGACTTTTTGCTCTCGGATTTGAATTTTCATTACTTGCCAGTAATTCGCTCCAACTCTTATCTTCAATTTGTTGATATAAGTTTTGCTCACGAACTTTCGAACTAAACACAATTTTAAAAAACTAGAGCAAAGCTCGTTGCAAAGCAACGAGTGCGTCTTCCGTTAATGTCGAAAGAAAAACTAGATGTTCCTGTAAGAAGCAGAGCTCTAAAACCAATACCAGGAGTAATTAAAACAAAAAGATATAAAAGAAATCGAATAATTCTTGGTACGGCTTAACAAAATCCGAATGCCTTTAAGTACGAATTTACAAAAACCTTAACGATTTCAAGAACGACTTGACAAAAAAAATCCGAATGTGTTTAAGAACGACTTAACAAATATCGAATCATTCTAGGTACGAGTTAATTTATCTTTAAACATAACACTATTTTCTTAACCAAGAACGTGAAATCAAAATTTCCGGAAAAATTAAATTTTAAACCCCTATATCTCTGTAATGCATCGTCGGATTTTAAAACGGATTTCAGATTTAAATTAAGCTTAATAAGTTGAACATTTTTGCTTCAATAATATATAACAAACTATTTTTCAGTTAATAGTTATTATGAGGACTTTGTAGCCCTCCTGGCCCCTTATTTGAGGGGCCAGCCACTTTTTCTTGATATCAAATGAAAGATCTTGCAAATATGAACATATTTTGTTCAACAAGTGTTCAGGAATTGTTAACCGTTCTAGAGATATCTAAACAACTGTGTTTTAGGGGCCGACCCTTAAAACATCTTACTGGGGCCACCAACAAAAATTTTTTAGGTATCATATTGTTAAAAACATTATTTTGAGCAACTTTCCTTCTAAAATGCTTTTCAAAATATTTCTCCTTATATAGATATTAATGATTAGAGTTTTGGACTTCTGGCCCCTTGAAACCCCTAATTACGTAACATATGACTTAGGTATGGTACTGTTTAGATAAACAGCTGTACAAAGAATATTTTTGCCTCTATGATACATAACAAATTATTTTTCAGTAAAAAGTTATTATCAATAGACTTAAGAACTCTCTTGGCCCCTAATTTAAGGGGCCAGCCCTTTTTTCTTGATATCAAATGAAAGATCTCGCAAATATAAACATATTTTGTTCAACAAGTGTTCAGGTATTGTTGACCGTTCTAGAGATATCTGAAGTAATGTGTTTTAGGGGCCGACCCTTAAAGTCCTTACTGGGGCCACCAACAATTTTTTTCTACGTACAATATTGTTGAGAACATTATTTTAAGCATTTTTTGTTATACAATGCTTTTCAAAATATTTCTCCTTTTCTAGATATTAATGATCAAAGTTTTGGACTTCTGGCCCCTTGAAACCCCTAATTACGTAACATATGATTAAGGTGTGGTACTGTATAGATAAACAGCTGTACAATGAACATTTTTTCTTCTATACTTGATAACAAATTATTGTTCAGTAAAGAGTTATTGCAAAAAGACTTAAGAGCCCTCTTGGCCCCTAATTTGAGGGGCCAGTCCCTTTTTCTTGATATCAAATGAAAGCCCGTGGAAATAGAAACAACTTTTACATGACATGTTTTAACAAAATATTTACAGGTTTAAAAATATTTCAGAAAATGTGCAAAATTTTTGTTAAAAAAATTGGTGTCAATTTTCGACCTCAGGCGAGCTTCAACGCCTTGCGTATTATCCATATTATAAAACAATGCAGTACATCTACAGACTCTCATCTACAATCCCTGAAAATTTCAACTTTCTATCGTGAATAGTTTCAGAGGGGTTGCGTGGACAAAATGACCCTTAAAATTTCATTAAAATGTCAATATCTTAAACCGGAAGTGACGTCATCAAAAAATGTAACTAAAAATATTTGTCCCCTCCGATGCTGTATAAGTCCTGAAAATTTGGTGCAAATCGGATGAATAGTTTTCGAGAAATAAAGCTTTAAAGAAGGCAGAAAAAGAATATTAAGAATAATAATAACTAGACACGATCTCGTTGCGAGCAACGAGGAGGTCTTCCGTCCGATTTTAAGAAGGTGATATGACAAAATCAACGAGAAAACAGTCATGATCTGTAAAAAGGAGTGGAGTACTTATGCTTTTTTGCATCGCTTTTTATAAGTTCTCTTACGCTGCTATTTTCAATACTAGCATTTCTTCCAATTGAGATAGAAACGATTAAACTTTTTACATCTGGCACCTAAAAGCCCTAATTAGATAAGTAAATCATTATATTGTTAAGATATATAAACGTATTATACCTTATTTTGCTTTTATAACCCTCACAAAATATCTCTCAGTAAACGGATACATATAAAAGACTTTAGGGCCCTCTGGTGCCCTGATGTGAGGGGCCAGCCCCTTTTTCTTGATATCAAATAAATGGTCATTTAACTCTAAACTCATTTTGTCCAGCAAGTGTTTAGAAATTCGTTACCGTTTTTAATGTATACGGCAAAGAACGTTTTAGGGGCCGACCCCTTATCTCCTTTTAGGGCCGTTTAACGAAAGTTTTGAAGGTTGCTTATTGTTAAGTACATCATTTTGAGCATCCTTCCTTCTATACCATATTTCAAAATATTTTTTCTTTCTGAGATATGTGATCAAAATTTTGGACTTTTAACCCCTAATTACGTAACACATGATAAAAACATTACATTGCTTGGATAAATAACTGTGAGATAAACATATTTGCTTCTATAATCTTTCACAAAATATCTATCAGTAAAGGGCTACATATAAAAAACTTTAGAGCCCTCTGGGCCCCTAATTTTAGGGGCCAGCCCCTTTTTCTTGATATTAATTGAAAGGTCATTTAATTCTAAACACATTTTGTTCAACAAGTGTTTAGAAATTCGTTACCGTTCTTGAGATATATGGGAAAGAACGATTTAGGGGCCGATCCCTTATCTCCTTATAGGGGTCGTTTAACGAAATTTTAAAGGTTGCATATTGTTAAGTACATCATTTTGAGTATCTTTCCTTCTATACTGCATTTCAAAATATTTTTTCTTTCTGAGATATGGGTGATCAAATTTTTGGACCTTTGGTCCCTAAAAACCCCTAATTACGTAACACATGATAAGATCATTACATTGCTTGGATAAATAACTATGAGATAAACATATTTGCTTCTATAATCTTTCACAAAATATCTATCAGTAAAGGGCTACATATAAAAAACTTTAGAGCCCTTTGGTCCCCTAATTTTAGGGGCCAGCCCCTTTTTCTTGATATCAAATGAAAGGTCCTTTCATTCTAAACACATTTTGTTCAACAAGTGTTTAGAAAATCGTTACCGTTCTTGAGATATATGGGGAAAAACATTTTAGGGGCCGGTCCCTTATCTCCTTATAGGGGCCGTTTAACGAAATTTTAAAGGTTGCATATTCTTAAGTACATCGTTTTGAGCATCTTTCCTTCTATACCATATTTCAAAATATTTTTCCTTTCTGAGATATGGGTGATCAAAATTTTGGACTTTTGGCCCCTAAAAATCCCTTATTACGTAACACATGATAAAATCATTACATTGCTTGGATAAATAACTGTGAGATAAACATATTTGCTTCTATAATCTTTCACAAAATATCTATCAGTAAAGGGCTACATATAAAAAACTTTAGAGCCCTCTGGGCCCCTAATTTTAGGGGCCAGCCCCTTTTTCTTGATATTAATTGAAAGGTCATTTAATTCTAAACACATTTTGTTCAACAAGTGTTTAGAAATTCGTTACCGTTCTTGAGATATATGGGAAAGAACGTTTTAGGGGCCGGTCCCTTATCTCCTTATAGGGGCCGTTTAACGAAATTTTGAAGGTTGCATATTGTTTAGTACATCATTTTGAGCATCTTTCCTTTTATACTGCATTTCAAAATATTTTTCCTTTCTGAGATATGGGTGATCAAAATTTTTGACTTTTGGCCCCTAAAAACCCTTAATTACGTAACACATGATAAAATCATTACATTGCTTGGATAAATAACTGTGAGATAAACATATTTGCTTCTATAACCTTTCACAAAATATCTATGAGTTAAGGGCTACAGATAAAAAACTTTAGAGCCCTCTGGGCCCCTAATTTTAGGGCCCAGCCCCTTTTTCTTGGTATTAAATGAAAGATCTTGTAAATATAAACTTTTTTTACATAACATGTTTTAACAAAATATTTTTCAGAAAAGAGATAAACAAAGAAAACCCGAAAAAATTACAACGTTTATTTAATCTCAATTTTCGGGTCCAGGCGAGCTTTGAGGCTCTTTGAGCCAGACATTTTTTATCGCCTTTAGACATATCTACAATCTTTCGTCTATCATCCCTGAAAATTTGAACTCAATATCTTTTACCGTTAAGGAGGAGTTCAATGGACAAGCAGACCCTTTAAAATTCACTAAATCGTCAGTATCTCAAAAACGGAAATGACGTCATCAATATAAAAAATTTCCAATAAGGTTCAGATCAACATCTATCAGATCTGAAAGTTTCATTAAAATCGACCGAGCCGTTTTCGAGAACTCGCGTGCACAAAATTTGTAAGAAAAAAAAAGAAAAAAAATAACTAGAGCAAAGCTCGTTGCAAAGCAACGAGAGGGTCTTCCGTTAATGTCGAAAGTAAAGCTAGTAGTTCCTGTAAGAAGCAGAATTCTTAAACCAATATACATGAAAAACTAAAAAAAAAATCGAATTATTCTTGGTACGAGTTAACAAAATCCGAATGATTCTAAGTACGAATTAACACAAACCTTATCAATATCAAGAACGACTTTGCAAATAAAAATACGAATGTGTTTAAGTACATTTAACAATCATCGAATTATTTTAGGTACGAGTTAATTTAACTTTGAACATAACACTATTTTCTTAACCAAGAATGTGGAATCAAAATTTCCGGAAAAATCAATTTTTTAAACCCCTATATCTCTGTAATGCATCTTTCGATTTTAAAACGGATTTCAGATTTAAATTAAGCCTTATAAGTTGAACATTTTTGCTTCTATAGTTATTTACAAATTATTTTTCAGTAAAAAGTTATTATTTAAAGACTTTGTAGCCCTTCTGGCCCCTAATTTGAGGGGTCAGTCCCTTTTTCTTGATATCAAATGAAAGGTCTTGCAAATATAAACATATTTTGTTCAACAACTGTTCACGAATTGTTAACCGTTCTAGAGATATCTGAACAACTGTGTTTTAGGAGCCGACCCTTAAACTCCTTACTGGGGCCACAAACAAAAAAGGTTTAGGTATTATATTATTAAAAACATTATTTTAAGCAACTTTTCTTCTACAATGCTTTTCAAAATATTTCTCCTTTTCTAGCTTTTACTGATCAGAGTTTTGGACATCTGGCACCTTGAAACCCCTAATTACGTAACATATGACTTAGGCATGGTACTGTATAGATAAATAACTGTACAAAGAATATTTTTGCTTCTATAATATATAACAAATTATTTTTCAGTAAAAAGTTATTATTAATAGACTTAAGAGCCCTCTTGGTCCCGAATTTAAGGGGCCAGCCCTTTTTTCTTGATATCAAATGAAAGATCTCACAAATATAAACGTATTTTGTTCAATAAGTGTTCAGGAATTGTTGACCGTTCTAGAGATATCTGAACTAATGTGTTTTAGGGGCCGACCCTTAAACTCCTTACTGGGGCCACCAACAAATTTTTTTAGGTTGCATATTATTGAGAACATTATTTTAAGCATTTTTTGTTCTACAATGCTTTTCAAAATATTTCTCTTTTTCTAGATATTAATAATCAAAGTTTTGGACTTCTGGCCCCTTGAAATCCCTTATTACGTAACATATGATTAAGGTGTGGTACTATATAGATAAACAGTTGTACAATAAACAGTTTTGCTTCTATAATTGATAACAAATTATTGTTCAGTAAAGAGTTATTGCAAAAAGACTTTAGAGCCCTCTTGGCCCCTAATTTGAGGGGCCAGCCCCTTTTTCTTGATATCAAATGAAAGCCCGTGAAAATAGAAACAACTTTTACATTACATGTTTTAACAAAATATTTACAGGTTTAAAAAAATTTCAGAAAATGTGCAAAATTTTTGTAAAAAAAATTGGTGTCAATTTTCGACCTCAGGCGAGCTTTAACGCCTTGCGTATTATCCATATTATAAAACAATGCGGTACATCTACAGACTTTCATCTACAATCCCTGAAAATTTCAACTTTCTATCGTGAATAGTTTCAGAGGAGTTGCGTGGACAAAATGACCCTTAAAATTTCATTAAATCGTCACTACTTAAACCGGAAGTGACGTCATCAAAAAATTTAACTAAAAACATTTGTCCCCTCCGATACTGTATAAGTCCTGAAAATTTGGTCCAAATCGGATGAATAGTTTTCGAGAAATAAAGCTTTAAAGAAGGCAGAAAAAGAATATTAAGAATAATAATAATAATAGAAAGAAACAGTAGAATAACAAGAGGGTCTTCCGTTGGAAACGGAAGACCCTAAAATAGAAAGAAACAGTAGAATAACAAGAGGGTCTTCCGTTGGAAACGGAAGACCCTAATAATATGGAAAAAGAAACAAAGCAAAAACAATAAGGTCTTCCGTTGGAAACGGAAGACCTTAATAATAATAATATGGAAAAAGAAACAAAGCAAAAACAATAAGGTCTTCCGTTGGAAACGGAAACTTTAGAGCCCTCTGGTCCCCTAATTTTAGGGGCCAGCCCCTTTTTCTTGATATCAAATGAAAGGTCCTTTCATTCTAAACACATTTTGTTCAACAAGTGTTTAGAAAATCGTTACCGTTCTTGAGATATATGGGGAAAAACATTTTAGGGGCCGGTCCCTTATCTCCTTATAGGGGCCGTTTAACGAAATTTTAAAGGTTGCATATTGTTAAGTACATCGTTTTGAGCATCTTTCCTTCTATACCATATTTCAAAATATTTTTCCTTTCTGAGATATGGGTGATCAAAATTTTGGACTTTTGGCCCCTAAAAACCCTTAATTACGTAACGCATGATAAAATCATTACATTGCTTGGATAAATAACTGTGAGATAAACATATTTGCTTCTATAATCTTTCACAAAATATCTATCAGTAAAGGGCTACATATGAAAAACTTTAGAGCCCTCTGGGCCCCTAATTTTAGGGGCCAGCCCCTTTTTCTTGATATTAATTTAAAGGTCATTTAATTCTAAACACATTTTGTTGAACAAGTGTTTAGAAATTCGTTACCGTTCTTGAGATATATGGGAAAGAACGTTTTATGGGCCGATCCCTTATCTCCTTATAGGGGCCGTTTAACGAAATTTTGAAGGTTGCATATTGTTTAGTACATCATTTTGAGCATCTTTCCTTCTATACTGCATTTCAAAATATTTTTCCTTTCTGAGATATGGGTGATCAAAATTTTGGACTTTTGGCCCCTAAAAACCCCTAATTACGTAACACATGATAAAATCCTTACATTGCTTGGATAAATAACTGTGAGATAAACATATTTGCTTCTATAACCTTTCACAAAATATCTATCAGTAAAGGGCTACAGATAAAAAACTTTAGAGCCCTCTGGGCCCCTAATTTTAGGGGCCAGCCCCTTTTTCTTGGTATTAAATGAAAGATCTTGTAAATATAAACTTTTTTTACATAACATGCTTTAACAAAATATTTTTCAGAAAAGAGATAAACAAAGAAAACCCGAAAAAATTACAACGTTTATTTAATCTCAATTTTCGGGTCCAGGCGAGCTTTGATGCTCTTTGAGCCAGACATTTTTTATCGCCTTTAGACATATCTACAATCTTTCGTCTATCATCCCTGAAAATTTGAACTCAATATCTTTTACCGTTAAGGAGGAGTTCAATGGACAAGCAGACCCTTTAAAATTCACTAAATCGTCAGTATCTCAGAAACGGAAATGACGTCATCAATATAAAAAATTTCCAATAAGGTTCAGATCAACATCTATCAGATCTGAAAGTTTCATTAAAATCGACCGAGCCGTTTTCGAGAAATCGCGTGCACAAAATTTGTAAGAAAAAAAAAGAAAAAAAATAACTAGAGCAAAGCTCGTTGCAAAGCAACGAGTGGGTCTTCCGTTAATGTCGAAAGAAAAGCTAAAAGTTCCTGTAAGAAGCGGAGCTCTAAAACCAATACCAGGAGTAATTTAAACAAAAAGATATAAAAAATCGAATAATTCTTGGTACGACTTAACAAAATCCGAATGACTTTAAGTACGAATTAACAAAAACCTTAACGATTTCAAGAACGACTTAACAAAAAAGTCCGAATGTGTTTAAGAACGACTTAACAAATATCGAATCATTCTAGGTACGAGTTAATTTAACTTTGAACAAAAAACTATTTTCTTAAACACGAATGTGGAATCAAAATTTCCGGAAAAATCAATTTTTAAACCCCTATATCTCTGTAATGCATCGTCCGATTTTTAAACGGATTTCAGATTTAAATTAAGCTTAATAAGTTGAACATTTTTGCTTCAATATTATATAACAAATTATTTTTCAGTAAATAGTTATTATTAAAAGACTTATAGCCCTCCTGGCCCCTAATTTGAGGGGTCAGCCCCTTTTTCTTGATATCAAATGAAAGGTCTCGCAAAAATAAACATATTTTGTTCAACAACTGTTCACAAATTGTTTACCGTTCTAGAGATATCTGAACAAATGTGTTTTAGGGGCCGACCCTTAAACTCCTTAATGGGGCCAAAGACCAAAAATTTAAAGGCAGCATAAGGTTCACAACATTATTTTGAGCAACTTTTCTTCTACAATGCTTTACAAAATATTTCTCCTTTTTCAGATATAAATGATCAAAGTTTTGGACTTCTGGCCCCTTAAAACCCCTAATTACGTAACATATGATTTCAGTATGGTACTATGTAGATAAACAGCTGCACAATAAACATTTTTGCTTTTTTAATTGATAACAAATTATTTTTCAGTAAAGAGTTATTAATAAAATTCGTTAGAGCCCTCTTGGCCCCTTATGTAAGGGGCCAGCCCCTTTTTTATGATATCAAATGAAAGAGCGTGAAAATCTAAACAACTTCTGCATTACATGTCTTAACAAAATATTTACACATTCAGAAATAATTTAGAAAATGTGCAAAAATTTCGTGAAAAAATTTGGTGCCAATTTTCGAGCTCGGGCGAGCTTCGGCGCCTTGCGCATTTTCCTCAATATCAAACCCAGAGAATCATCTACAGACATTCATCTACTATCCCTGAAAGTTTCATGTTGTTATCTTTATTAGTTTTGGAGGAGTTAGGTGGACAAAATGGTCCTTAAAAATTCACTAAACCCTCAAAATCTCAAACCGGAAGTGACGTCATCAGCCCAAAATTTAACAACCTCAAGTACTTTTGATGTTCTATCTGTCCTGCAAATTTTATGCAAATCGGTCCAGTAGTTCACGAGTAATAGCGTCCGAAAAAAGTCAGAAAAAAAATAATAATAATAAAAATAATCACTAGAGCAAAGCTCGTTGCAAAGCAACGAGTGGGTTTTCCGTTGATGTCGAAAGTAACGCTAGAAATACCTATAAGAAGCAGAGTTTTTAAACTATTAACAAAAGTAACTTAAGTACAAAAGATAAAAAAATCGAATGATTCTTGGTACGACTTAACAAAATCCGAATTGTTTTAAGGACGAATTAACGAAAAAACCTTAACCATTTCAAGATCGACTTAACAAAAAAATCCGAATGTGTTTAAGTACGACTTAACAAATTTGACTTCATTTTAGGTACAAGTTAACTTTAACTAACATCTATTTTCTTAACCCAGAATGCAAAATTAAAATTTCCTTAAAAATCAATTTTTTAACGCTTATATCCCGCATTCAATCGTCCGAAATTTATATGGATTTCAGTTTTTATTGAGCTTGATGAACTGTTTTAGCGTTTATGATTAATGACAAACTATTGCTCCAGAAATAGTTCTGAAAAGCTTTTGAGCCTTCCTGGCCCCTAATTCTAGGGGCCAGTCGTATTTTTGATATCAAATAAAAGGTCTCGTTAATTTAAACATATTTTGTTAACAAGTGTTCAAGAATTGTTGACCGTTCAAGTTATATCTGAAACACTGTGTTTTAGGGGCTGAACCCTTAAACTCCTTAACAAGGCCACCAACAAAAAAATTTGTTTAAAACATTTTGAGCAACTTTTCCTCTACACTGCTTTTCAAAGGGTTGACCTTTCGCACTGTGTGCTTGTTGCATCATCAATTGTCAGAAACATATCGATGTATAGTTTACTTTTTTATACCTCTGTGAATATTTTCTATGTAAAATTACTATGAACCAGACAACACTGAGATTGTGAACATTTCAAAGGGCCCCGCTTATATTATTTCAGAGAATTTTGCTTTGACCTTGACCTATAAATTAGAAATATTTCCAGCTGGCATAAAATTTCTAATTCAATCTCATTCCCCCTAACATACAGGCATTTTTGTTCAATCTGACCAAGATTAAGCATATCTGGGAAATAATCTACGGTCTAAAACTAATTTTAAAGAGATCTGCTATGACCTTCACATTGACATGGTTCAAGGTCACTGCATACCATTAACCAATAAGCTCTGTTTAGGTAAAGTATTAGCCAAATAGGGGCTAAAAGTAGAGTATATATATGCTCTTAAAATATGGATTTTTGTGGAATCCGATATGATCTTGACACTTGATCTACAAATATCATTCGAGGTCATTGCATATCCTTTGATCAAAGGTAGCATGTGGGTGAAGTATGAGCCTGATTGGAGCAAAGGGAGAGAAGGTATACTCCAGACAAGGATTTTTAAAATATAATTCTGCTATGACCTTCACAGTTTACCTTGAAAATAGGTTCAAGGTCACTACACACCCTTAACTCAAAAGCTCTGCTTATGTGAAGTCTGAGCCAAATTGGACTAAGTGGAAAGTATAAATGCTTTGAAAAAAGTATTTTTTTCATGATAGATATGATCTTCACCCTTTACCAACAAATTTCATTCAAGGTCACTGCACATTGTTTAACCATAGAGACACTCTGTGAGTATTAGCCAGATTGGACCAAAGGGAGAGAAGATATGCTCCAGTCAAGTATTTTATATATAATTCTGCTATGACCTTAACCTTATACCTAAAAACATGGTTCAAGGTCACTGCATATCCTTTACCCAAAGGAACCCTGTGGATGAGGTATGAGTCAGATTGGGCGAAGGGGAGAGAAGCTATGCTCCGGTCAAGCAATCTCAGATGGACAAACGGACAAACTGATCACTAGAAGGCGCCCCCATAAACATGCTTATTTTTATCTAATTTGAAATACCCGGTAGTATCCATGCTTTCTGCCCATGGTGAATAGCCATCAAAACCATTCATCGGCAGAATTCGATTTCCCTCCTTTTTAAACTCGGAACACCTCTGACCTAATCAGATTGCCGCATTAAATACAAAGTTCGATAACTTTAATTTGTTTATCATCAAGAAATTCTGCATCGCTGACATATAAAGTTTACTGACTATTCGGACAATAGCAGGTTTATTGTCCCCTCCACAGCAACTTTTTCCCTTGGCTTTGCCTCGTAAAATAGTTGCTGTCTTGGGGGACAATAAACTTGCTATTGTCCTCATACCCAGTAAATAGGTATATAATGTCCCATCCACCTACATTTCGTGTTATATAACCTCCCGTTTGTAACCTTCAATTTCACTGTGTAGTCAACACAACAGTTATAGCCGCAAGTTTCACAATTTATTACTTCTTCTCATGTACTTAATATTAGGGGCCTTAATATTGCTTACCAATTTTAACAAGAGACATCTCTCTAACTAATGATAATCATCAAAATTCATTTCATGAATCTTAGCAACACTCATAAGCCTTCAAGTACAGCAACTCTCAATTTCACAAAAATATTGACGGTACTTTATCCGAAACTGTCCCTTGTACCTTTAACTTAGTACACTAACATTTTATATAAAGACGGTTTGTCTTAGAATAAGAAAGCTAATGCAATTCTGAGAAAAAGTATACCACATATTGCCAATTCCATTGAGGTTTAATAAAAATATGGCCATTTAAATGAACCCATCATTTCAAATTTCCTTTAGTAAACACAGATTTATAGAGTTCTCCATAGTAAAACATCTTTACCTGACTTTTTAGAGGTCAATTGTTGTTCAACCACCTTTAATAAGAAACCTTATTCAATACAACATACATCTACATGATATTATCATGATAAAAGCTTCACATCACTTAGAAATGCCCTTACATGTATAACCCCCCCCCCCATCTTTGATTTTCATAAAAAGTCATGGTTTGAAATGTTTTACCTAATTTTATGAAACTTGTGGCAATTTCCTTGAGTCATTTCTCACACATATTTGAAAAGAATCATCAATGATTTTTAAAATTGATTTTTTTGTTTGTTTATTGTATGATTTGTACCATTTTAATTAACAAATAGACATGCTGTCCTGCATGTGATTTCTTGTTTTCATGAAAAAAAGTAAGCTAACAATCATATTTAGTGAATATCTAATCTACTCTGATTTCTAGTCTCCTTTTAACAATGCTAAAACAGTAAAACCTACAAGTTAGACATCTGCCTTAAATTAAAATTAAATTCAAACACACCCAGGTAGCTGGAGACGGAGTTGATTACCATGAAAAATGTTCAAATTTGACATGTTTTTCTAATTTTTTATGCATATATACCTTAGAAGGGGAGAAATAGGTTGTTTCTTGTTCATTTCAAAATTAATTATCATAGCAGATGTTATTTCAAAGTCAAATGTACATTTACATATCCTACATGTAATCTTAATGGAGACAATTGGATAGAGGGGTGGGGGGTGGGGTGGGGTGATTTTTCAATTATGTAAACACATCTAAATATCTTTATTAAATAAAAAATAAAGGAAACATAACTGCATACTTTTATTGAAAAACAAATTTTCACAACAATTATGAATTTCTTTAAACAGCCTTAATTTTGTTTTTCATAATTTCTTATCAAACACAAACCACAACAAGGCATGATGCTTTCTTAAAGTTCCATTATTGTTTATGCATTATCCGATTTAATTTGAATTACCGGTAAATAGTCTGTAGAACACAAGGAATATGCATGTGGGTACAGGTAACAGGTTAACCTCAAGAGCTGAAACCACAAGAATCAACAGGTAAAAGCCATGGGGTGCCATGTGGTAACAAGACTGAAGAGTCTATTTTGAGCTGAAATAAAAAAAAATGATTAGCTGTGTTAACATACATACTAGTAATAGCTTTGTTTACATTAACATAATGCATAGCATTTCTGGAAAAAATACACTGACCATGCAGTGTAATAAGTATGACATATCCCAATACATGACAATAACATTTAGGCAGTACAAGATCAAAAATTTGCATATCAAGTTATAAGGCCACACCAATTTGATTTCTTGGTCGCCGGATCCGCGCGCACGTGCCTAAGGGCTTTCCGAAAAATAATATTAAAAAATAAATCCCGCATCCGAAAATTTTCGTTCCGTTTCCCGCTCCATTTTTGGTTCTATTATTTTTTTTACTAGTCATGATTGTGCTTTTTCTTTACATTGATCATACAAAAAAAATTCCCGATAGATTGTCAGCACGGTTTACAAGTAAATAATTCCAGTATGTGTGGATAGAATCAGTGATCAAGAGGGGTCTGATACAATGGCGTATACAGTCACCAAAATTTTACTGCTTTTCACATGTATTTTAAACGAAAAAAATCACATTTTAAAATAAAATGTAATCGCTCGCCTCTATTTTTTCATGTCGCCCCAAAATTTTCAACTTTCAGTTTTTTAATTTTTAAATTAACAAATCACTCGCTCACCCCAATATTTTTTTGCCTAGAATCCGAAGACCAAGGTATAGACACATATCAAATTGAGAGAGAGAGAGAGAGAGAGAGAGAGAGAGAGAGTGAGAGCGAGTTTATTACTTGTAATACAACAGTCTATATTTCAATTCGTAAACTACAAAGGAATATTACCCATCCGAACAGCGTTATTGTTTTTTGGCAAATACATTTAGTGAGGTTTTTTTTTTCTTTTCTTAAAAATTACATTTTAAAACAATACTATGTGTAATAAGGATAAAACATGTATAAGTAAACTTAATGAAGAATTTTTAATAGATTATTTTTACAGAATGTTGTATGATACATGTATGTCAATCTGTTTAAAACTAGCATATATTTCGTGCGCCATAAATTGCAAGTTTTTCGTAAATATCGTTTACTTGCGTGGTGACTATATATGGTCTAACCCAAATTTTCTTCGTAAAGCTACGTACAGCTTCATGTACCACATATATGTTTTGTCACAAGTATACATTTTAAAAAAAAAACAAAACTCCAACCGACCCAACTCCAACATTTGAAAATACATGTAACTCGATATGAATTTTTCATTCTTTGATAAGTTCAGTGTTGTTTTTTTGTGCATTTATTATTTGTCTCCTGCAACAGCAGCCAATCAGCGGTAAGCTGAATCCACTAATAAGAAAGTTTGTGGTTTAGGAGCGGGTAAATTGTTTATGCATAACGTAGCTTGATTGCGAGGCTGTCAAGAAAACCACACCAAATAATTTCATGAAACATAAATTGTCATTTAAATGTATTGTGTTGTAAAATAAAGGTTTTAATACACTTATTGCATCTTGCAAAACATGTGATGACTCTTAATCATCTGTTATATATCTGAATATATATAATTATGTACAAGATGGGAGAAATAATGACGGAGCAGACTGGGATTCGAACCTGGCCCCCTGAATCTCTAGTCAAGTGCTCTACCAACTGAGCTACATTCATTTGTCGCCGGTATTCAAACCAGTCTGACCGTCACATTCTCCCCTCTTCACCCTCGAAGATCACACCTGGCTCTTCCCCTGGCAGGAGTTAACATGTCAGTTCCAGGGGTTGGTCACAGCACCAATATTGTATGTGATGGGAGAAATAATGAAAGATCGAATCAGGATTTGAACCTTGGCCCCCTGAATCTCTAGTCAGGTGCTCTACCAACTAAGCTATCTGGCGCCAGTATTCAAACCGGTTAGACCGTCACATATATAAAGAATTTTTTTAAACAATGGTGTTCAATAAAAAATAACACTCGCTACCTTCAGTTTTTGTCTGTAATTAATCGTGCGACCAGTTCTCACCAAGAACCATTTCTTACCAGTGCATTGTTACGTCACTTTATCAACACTTAAAATTATATACGAAAAATGATGAAACAATGCACTGGCAAGAAATGGTCCTCAGCGAGAACTGCTCGCACGCCAATAGGCCTACTGCCAGTTGTCAGATTGAAAAAAGATTATATAAAATTTACATTTAAAACATTAACAAGGACAATGAAAGTATACATCATAACTGCTAAACAAGAAATATTATGTTAACTGGTAAGGTGGAACGCATAGTTCTAACTTGTAACATACATGTACATGTACATGTACCGGATACCCGTTGGTCTGCTAAACCTCTCTAATGATACAATGATCGGCATCATCAAAATATTAAAGTCATGTTTTAACTCTGAAGTATACAATTTTATTTACTTGATATCATGTTTACATTTGGACTTAAAAAGTCTTCCTCACAAGAATATATGTTTCTAATTAGACCCTGCTTTGAATTTTAAGTTGAAAATTTTTCAAGGTAAAACATTTGGGAGTCAATTCTGTTCAAAAGATTTATAGATATTGTCTGGACTAAAAAATAACTTATATCAGTGACAGTGTGCACGTACTTACATCCAGGCTAAATGTTAACCAGTTAACATGCCGACATTTTAACCACTAAAGACAAAGAACTTAAAAATGAGTAAAAAGACTTACCTTTATCAGTAACATCCACATTAATAACACTTTTAAATGTCCAACTTTTCTCCTTTATTACTCGTAACTCTTCATCAGTTTATCAACAGTTGATCAGTGGAAACGTAAACATCTGCCGACAGTACTGTGACTGTTAGAATTTCCTCGTAAACGATTCATACAAGTCTGAAGAATATATCCCTCCTTATACAAATACGAAGTAGTGTTCCCTGTGCATGTTAATGTGCTTCACTGTGGATTGAAAGTGCATGTGAACGTACAAGAACGTACAACATGTACGGCGAAAAAATACACAACTTCTCTTCTGCGTTTCGGCCTCCATGGCTCTGTCTTTCCCACAATGCCGTTCGTTACTGTTTATGTTTGGGGTTACAGACAGGGAGGCCCCGACAGAAATTTGCTCTGCGCGGACACATACACTGTAGCATGTTTAAATAAGTAGTTATATATGTTAACTGCATTTATAAATGATATAGATAAACAGAATAAAACCGTGAAATTTAATCACAACAATAACAATAAATGCTACACCCTAAAACGGCATTGTTCGCTTGTGTGTCTATGTAAACAATTAACTCGTTCATGTACGATTCTCGCATATTTGTTTTATGAAATTACAAATAAATATAGCACATAGCTTGCCTAATTTCATACCAAATGACGAAATTTAATTTATTAAAAGTAATCTAATTCTTTTTTTCATAAAATGATAAACATTTTTAGCCATCAGAAAAAGACGTGTATGAACTGCTGACCCCTAATTATAGGGGCCAGCCCTTTTTTCTTTATTACATCTGAAAGCCCTCATTATTCTTAACAACTTTCCTTCTATATGTTTTAACAAAATATTTTTAGTTTAAAAGTTATAATACAAAAAGAAACAAAATTTCAGCCCCGAAAAAACCTTAAACTTTGGCGATATATAGCTCAAAAACTAAAAAAGAAATTTGCATAACTTCCATGCTAGCACAATTTCAACACTTTGGCTACAATTTCGCCAAATTTCATGCAACTATCATGTGTAGTTCCCGAGATCAACTCTGGACAAAAGACCCCCCAATTTTCAATTAAAGGGCAATAACTCATAACCGGAAGTAAATTTTAAAAATTTGAAAAAACCGTTTTTAGACCTTAACATTATCTACAAACCCTGAAAGTTTCATAGCAATCAGTCAAAAAATCTTCGAGAAATGGGCTGCACAAAATTTGCGGGAAAAAAAAAAAAATAATAATAAGAAACAGTAGAATAACAGTAGGGTTTTCCGTTGAAAACGGAAAACCCTAAATAGAATAACAAGAGGGTCTTCCGTTGGAAACGGAAGACCCTAATAATAATATGGAAAAAGAAACAAAGCAAAAACAATAAGGTCTTCCGTTGGAAACGGAAGACCTTAATAATAGAAAGAAACAGTAGAATAACAAGAGGTCTTCCGTTGGAAACGGAAGACCCTAATAATAATAAAAGGAAACCGTAGAATAACAAGAGGGTCTTCCGTTGGAAACGGAAGACCCTAATAACCAATAAAATATACCGCTATAGATATAGACCAATTATTAATCAAAATCTTTTTCAACTTTGTTTTGTGTAAATTACTAATCGATATTTAAATGAATTGATCAAAATTAATACTAATATTGATCAAAATTAAAACTAATTTTAGGCTGATATCATTTCAATAGTTTGATTCGCGAAATAAGATCACCTGTTGCGTTAGTAAAGACATCAGAATAAAAACATTTTTTTAACTGAAATATCGTTGAAAAGTAATTAATACTTTACAGATAACTAGTTTTTACCAAAAAGTACTTGATTTAAAAGAGAGAGAGAGAGAGAGTGTGTATGTGTGAGTTTGACTTTACAGAGATATCCTTCTTGCATTGTAGAGTATTGAGTGAGTTAGAGTTTATAGAGTTAAAAAAGGAGAGAGAAAGAGAGAGTGTGTGTGTGAGTTTGACTTTACAGAGTTATCCTTCTTGCATTGTAGAGTATTCGGCATGCGTTAACCCTAGCTTCCACACAAACGTAATCGCAGACACACAAAAAATGATAAAAAATTAACATACCCCGCATTGTTTTCGTGTACTTTCTCATGACCCGTCATACGAATCGAATATTAAATGGCAAAATCCACACTGAAACATCTTGTTCAAAAGTTAACAGAGATTAAAAAAAAATTCAAAAGACGTCATGCGGAGTCGAAGTAATTCAAGTTCATACTACAAGGAATTAAAAAAAAATCTTGGAACTTGTAACAGAAAATCTGAAAATTTGTCCATTGGTTATTGCCTTTGGCGACTAAAAACATTTCAAATTGTTTATAATGATTGGGTTTTAAATTAAGTGGGCGTATTTAATGAGTAATACCATTTAAAAATATCGACCTTTTCCTCCGATTTTAGCATTATTTTTAAATTGTTAAACAAATAATCAAAAATGTGTTTCTTTAAGAAAATGTTTGTAGATTTACTGTTTGATTTAATTTTATTAACCATTTTTTTCCATTTCTAATTTGCTCAAAATACTGTCCTTTCCATCTTTCAGACGAATGTTTGACAAATAAGAAATAAATACTAATACCAAATTGCCATAATAATTTCCTCATACATTACTCTTGACCAATTTCATACACAATTCTTGGTGATCTCAATCATCGTTTTTATTTTTCAGCAGATCAAATTATCCATATGTTTTTTTTTTCTTTGTTCAAACCTTTTTGTCTGAAACTTTTATACATTTCAGAGACTTTAAAAGAAATATTTACATTTTTTTTTTTGGTTTCCACAACCCGTTATCTGGAAAAATTATTTATAGTTACAGCAAAAACAAAAAAAAAATGCAGATATTTCTTTCGTCTCATTAGATAACAGTAAAAAAAAACACTACGCAAGTTTTAAAGTTTTGTTATCGGGGGATTTTAATTTGTACTTTTACACAACAATCAAATCTTCTCTTGCAGAGAAGCCCCTCTGCGGGGTCAGCACGGGCATAGAGAGCGCTCTTCTTGCCGAGGGTGGGGTCACAGGCTCCTTCTTGAAAGTTATCTCCTGAAGGGACGTGAGCTCTGTCGGATGGGCGAGGTCGAGTTGGGGGCGCAGACCTCCTCTCTCTCTTCAAAATGAAGTCGCGGTATCTCCTGAGGAGATACCGCAGCACAATCCCTATAGCGACAATCGCCGCTATGATGATGGCGGAAAGCGCTATATCAAACGCTTCGTTCACTAAAAATAGTAAAAAATATATAACTTCACTGTGATGAGAATGTATGATTTTTAAAAGCCATATCAAAGGCCTCCATTACATATAGCATAAACAAATCAAAAAATGTATTTTTAAGGTCTTCCGTTTCCAACGGAAAACCTTACTATTATTGTGCTTGTAAGATTATTCTTATTTTTCTTTTTTTTTTTTTTCTTCCTAGACGCAAACTTTGAGGCTTCATATCTTGCTCATTTCTGAACGGTTTTTGCTCAAATTTTTAGGGCTCATAGACATTACAAAACACTCTCTAAAATATTTCATACACTTTAAAATTTCTCTTCCGTTAACGAGTTTTTCTAGGGCCTTTGGTTTCCAGACAAAGGCTCCGAGACTATGATAGCAGGTAATGGGAATCCAACGAATTTGAATAACAGAGACATTGGAGTTGTGCACATCGATTTTTGTTTTTGGATTACGTTTTTCATTTAGAAAAAGGTAGGGGTCAAAAAATAGGATTCCAAAAAGTGCGAAAATTTAGTAATATTTTACTTTGTATCTTTTAAACGAAAAATATTTTGTTAAGACATGTAGAATAGAAGTTGTGCAGAATGTTAAGGGCTTTCATTTGACACCAATAAAAAAGGGCTGGCCCCTAAAATTAAGGGCCAATAGCGCTTGAAATTTTTTGCTTAATAACTCAAAAACGGTTAGGATTTCGATATGGCTGTCGCTGGAAAAGTTGTTTGTTGGGATCTCATAAAGGTCGTTACAATGTTATTTTGTTGGTGATTTGTGTTGTATGAGTGTAAAAAGCTTTACATGTTAACATGTACCTCGTTTCATTTGGCAAGTTAACGAAAGTCTATGTGCTTGCAACTGGCATAAAATTACCACAGAAAGTATGCTGGTTTATACTGTGGCTTTAATTCATAAGATATATATATATATATATATATATATATATATATATATATATATATATATATATATATATATATATATATATATATATACAATACAAGCTTTTTTTAGGAGTTTATGTTCTTATAGTGCACAATTAAAAAAAAAGAGAATCGGAAAACAAAGCAGTTTTTTTTTATTTTCTAGTTAAACACAAAATACGGATTAAAATAAATCTATGTATTAAATTTTAGTTTTCATACTGCGTGCATCTAAAATCTACCTTGAATCAGAGTTGTGTGTGTGTGTGTACCATTACGCTATCCCTCGCCCGCGGCCGAGAAAATCGGTCACCATGGTCGCGGCTGGGCTACCTTGCGGTCAGCGGTTATCTAATACACAAGAGTCGCGACTCGCATATGCATTTTTTTTTTGAGCCGCAAACACAAGAATTGCTTTAGTTTTGATTTCACGTAAACGTTTATTCTTCTTCAATTGGATTAAACGATAGGGTGTCATTTAAGAAGTCGTTCAGTTAATTAATAAAAAAATGTCGTTCTCAATCTAAAGCAATATCAGACATAGATCAATTGTGGGTTTTAAGTAAACAAAGAACTTCTATTTGATAGATTTTAGTCATTTTACTGCAAACTTTTCAAATCTTCCTGGGTTTTGAGCTGTGCGTTGTAACTTTTCGTAATCTATCCTTCGCCCATGGCCGAGGAGATCAGCCACGGCTGCGCAACCTAGCATTAAGCGGTTATCTAATACATAAACACACGTATATGAACGTGTTTATAAAAAAAAAGTTTCCCACGTCAAAGTTAAAATATGTTTTTTCCCCATGATGGAGTGGCATTTAGACTAAAAGAAAATTATGACCGTCACATGGCAACCGCTCATAACCCTGCTTGGATGGAAAGTCAAATTACCAAAAAAAGAAAAATTGTTCCTGTACCAGACATTTCTAATTTTACTTTAGGGTTTACAAAATCTAAAGCAAAAAGGTATCCTTGTCCAGAATGTCATAAGGTATTTAGATCTGAAGGGGAGTTAAAAGGTCATATCGAAAGAGATCACCCCAAAGCAAGACCATGGCCCGTTCAAAGAAGAAGTGATAGTTCTGGTCCCTATGCTCCAATAGGGATGTTTTGATCCTGCTATAAAAGACAACTAAGGAGGACTTTTTTGTCAGTTTTTGATCATGGCTTCAGATAATAAGAAGAAAAAAAAAGTGACCAAGAAAGTAGTGAAAAAGGGGTCTAAAAGTAATTCTTGTGAATGTAGATTGAAACCTCATATGCCTGTGTTTCAAGTGTTAATGTCTCCTGAAAGTAGCTCTGCCTTAAAAAAACAAGTCTTGAAACATTGCAGTAATGACTGCATTCATAAGATTTGTGAGATTGTTTATAACATATTAAAAGGCAACATTCCTCTCTCTCCTTCTTAGAAAGAAAAATTCTCTCATAAGAAACACATCTTGAGACAGTTAGTTAAGCCTCAGAGTAATAAAAAAAGAAGAGCTTTATTAGTGAAACAAAAAGGTGGATTTTCCCCCCCTTGTTTAATAAAATAGTTTGATCATGAGTCGTAAAATGGTATTGGTTCCCGAGAGTATGTTATTGGAATTGAAAGGTAAATTACCTAAACCTCCCGAATTTTCTGCCGCCATTGAATTAGGACAACAATTAGATCAGATTGAAACGAGAACAGATTTGACCCCTGAAGAAAAAGCAGCTGTTTATGGGCAACAATTATACCGCTATCGAAATTATTTAGCTCAAGCTCGTGAACAACAAAAGCCAACTCCTAGTTTTTTTGAAAGAGCTATATCTGCAAGCGAGAGCGAAAAAGTTCCTGTTGGGGATGCTGCTGCTGCTGTCCCTACGGCTGTTCCTAGGGAAATGGACCAACAAGTGATCAGAAGTGTTCCTAGCAATATGCAAAAGAAAGCAGGACTTCTTTTAGATCACCTTAAGAAATCTAGAGTCATACAATGGAATGAGGATGGAGAAATTAGTTATCGAGGAGAACCCATTCCTGATTCTAATATTGTAGATTTAGTTACAAATACAATGAAAGCTAGACCTAGTGCTAGATTACCTTCCCTGGCAGGTTCTAATGAATTTGCTCAAGCTTTAAAAGAAACGAATGTTTCTAGAGATTACGTGCAAAATCCTAACGTTATAAAACTATGCAAATACCTGGAAAAATCAGTACCCCTAAAGCCCTTGCTCCTGTAAAAGAATATGATGATGATGATGATACTGGATTTCATGATGCTTCTAGTATTACCCCTAGTAGTAGTACCTTTATGACTCCATCCAGAAAGTTTTTTCTCCTGAACCCTCAAATATTGGAAAACAGAGAAAAACTCTTAGATGGGACGTCCTAAGAAACTAAAAAAAGAAGAGAAAATAAAAAAAGAAGAAAAGAATTTAGAATCTGTGTTAGAAGATATTTATTATAATCCTAAAACAGGGTATGGCGGAGTACAGTCTTTATATCGCCAATTACGGGCCAAGGCTATTCTGTTTCTTTATCTGAAATTAGAAAATGGCTCAAAGAACAAGAAGCTTATACTCTGCATAAACCCATAAAAAGAAAATTCATAAGAGAACAAACCAGAGTGACCGGTATCGACGAACAATGGCAATTAGATTTAGCGGATGTGTCTCAATTGAAAAAAGATAATAATGGATATACTTTTTTACTGTGTGCTATCGACGTCCTTTCTAAATATGCTTGGGTAGTACCCTTAAAACAGAAATCGGGGAAAGAAATGATTCGGGGATTAAAGGAAATTTTGAAACAAGATGGAAGACAACCTCTACGGATTCAATCCGACCAGGGAAAGGAATTTACCAACAAGGAATTTAAAAGTGCTTTTAAATCCATTCATTTTTTTACTACTCGTAATGCAGAAACTAAAGCTAGTATCGTAGAACGATTTCAATGTACCCTCAAAGGAAGGATGTGGCGGTATTTCACTCGTCATAAAACTCGGCGCTATGTAGATATTTTACCCGATTTAGTGTATGCTTATAATCACATTTACCATCGAAGTATCAAGAGAGCTCCTGCTGACGTGAATTCCTCCAATGTGTTAGAAGTGTGGAAAACATTGTATGAAAAGAAAATAAGTCTCAAAAGACCTAAGTTTAAAGAGGGGGATCGAGTGAGAATCAGTAAAGCGAAACGTACTTTTGAAAAAGGGTATTTACCAAATTGGACCAGAGAGATGTTTAAAGTATCTCGTTTAATCCAGGGATCTGTACCTTATCGCTATAAGGTACAAGATTTTAACGGAGAAGAATTAGAAGGAACGTTTTACGAGTCAGAATTACAGAAAATGACTAAAAAAGACGAAGTGTATGAAGTGGAGGAAATTTTAGGTTATAAAAAGGGACGTGTCGGGAAAAAAGTCATTCCCCTAGTCAAAGTCAGCTGGAAGGGATATCCTTCTAGTTTTGATTCATGGATTCCCCAAGCGGATCTCATAAAATAGAACATTGGTTACTATGCGGTGGAAAATTGCCTAGAGCAGAAATTATCTTTTTTGCTCAATTATTTATTTGTGTTACTTTAATTATTGCCTCTATTGCAATGTTAGCCTTACACGATGCAAATCGAGATTTCTGGATGGTTATTCTTAGCTCTGTCGTGGGTTACATCATGCCCAGTCCCAGCCCTCCCAAGTCTAATCAGGAACTACCATACCAAGTCTAGACATGAACTACCATAACAAAAACAACACCTGGCACCTGGCCTAGTATTTTTTAATAAACAATGACGTCATTTAACCTTGAAAAAACCCATATAAAGAACACTCTAAGCTGTTATCGGCATTCAGTTGACGAAAATGAGTTCCAGATATCAATATCGTTGGAAAATTGAGCTTCCTGGCAGTTATCATAGAACTGACAACAAACCTTCTCTCAAGGGGGAATGGGTAACTTCCAAGAGCGAATGTTACAAAGATTTTTTAAAGCAGAATGATAAAGTGATTGGAAACCGCCTGGCTTATCTGTACAAGAGAGTCCTTTTGCCTGAACACTTTCTGGTCTTTGGAAAAACCAAGTATTACCAATACAAGTACAAAATTAAAGCTGCCTTTTTCTGTGACGAACCATTGTGGATGATATTTTCTCAGAAATAAAAAAAAGGAAACGAAAGACGAACTTCAAAAATTCATTAGTTTCTCTAAACCTCTCTTAAAGCACTGTGCTAAAAAAAGATAAAAAGATAAAAGCTAAAAAAGTACATTGAAAGTTGGATCAAATTTTCTTAACTCTAAAATTTATCAGTAGTTTTAGACATGGTTGACAAAGGGTAACGAACACATAAAACAGCTAAAGCCTATTTACAATTTTCTGTGCGTCATTCCAGGCTGCATCAGTTTGTCATATGGTGACCACATGTGAGGTGTCAGTTTAAGTTGTGTCTTGATTTTTATTTGTTATTTTTTGTCATGGTAGAAAAATAGAGTTTTCGTCATGAAAATCCCAACAACCCTAGACTATCGAATAATTTAAGTTGTGGGTTAAACATAGTTAAACTAAAGCAAACTGTAACGGTGTTAAGGCGCGCAAAGATGGTAGTTGTTAAGGTAGAAAAAAATCATGCGTATGTTTTTAAATTTGCTCATGTGGATATAGTGAAACTTGCGTATGAGAACCTAAAGGCATGTAAATATTGCAATAAATGCTATCCTGGCGTCGGTTACGATATCGTAGAATGAACTCTAAGGTAAAAATCGGCGCCGAGAAACACTATATAGGAATTGATATGTTGGTTACCGTGTCTCATGTGTTTTTATTCTGATGCTCCTAAATATATTCTTTTATAAATGATTTGCCTTTAAGATCTCACCTCTTGTTTTTTTAACTACATTAACAAGCTTCGTATATATATATATTGCGTAAGATATTATAAACAAATACTATTTCTTGTTGAAATAGTACATGTGGGTATATCCCTCTAACTATTTTTAGAATCGGTAGGACAACAAAGTAGTGCCTTTAAGCAAAATAGTTCCTATTCTTGCAGAGTGTATATACATTTATTGGGACATTTTAAATCAGAATGCTTGACACATGTCAGAAAAGAGGATTTGCAATTTTAAAAGCAAGTGTCAAAATTAAATTATCATTTGAAGGAAAGAATTGAAATTGTTTGATGTACACCCTTTCCAAAGCTGTGAAATTCCCTACTTTTACTTTCATTTTCAGAGTTTTTCAATACAGACGCACTTTGCCGGAAAACGAATCTGACTTCACACCACGAAATTTTAACAGCAGAGAGACACTTTGATGAGCTTTTATTCAAGAGGTCCCTCGTTGCTGAACGAAAATTAGGGCAGGAGCTATGAGCCCGAACGTTAACATTACCACCTATGGAAAATGCATTAGTGGACTATACCCATGTATTCATTAGGCAAACCTTGTTTTTATAAACAAATTAAATGATTGAACTAAACGAATATGAAATCACACATTACAGATATCCTTGATAGATTAATCAGCCTTCTGAAATTAATGTAGATCTTTAAGTCATTAAATTGGTTCGATGATTTTCATGTTGCAACTTTTACTTATGTCTATGAATTATTTGAATTTGACCATAAAAGATAATGAAAAGAATGTTGTCGATTTTTTTTGTGTCTTTATTAAAACACTCTACTCTACTTTAACAGGTTGTGTTTAAAGACCTCCCAATACCCATCATGAACAAAGTAAGCCAGTACATAGTACATAAGTGCTCCACAGACACTATAAACGAGAGTTGCTGTGTTCGGGGGAACACAGAGTACTACTGTAAATCGTGTGTTTGTGATTTGTGTTCCCAGTGTAGAGAAAACCATATGCAAGATCTAAAAACGGTAGACCATAATGTTGTGGTATACAAACAGAAGCTCTGCATTGACCCAGATGAATATGAATTCGTGGGATTCTCAGACAGAGAATATCGTCAACTCTGGAATCTCACTGACAGCACCCATTGCACGAATAGAAAATTAACCGTAGTATTAATAAAACATGAAACAGAAAATGGAAACGAAAGAAAAGTATATCACATGATAAGAAATGACGCTCTTTTTATAATCCTTTACTATTGCAAGGAATTGAAGTGGACTTCAAAGCCTGTCACACAAAATTCCAATCAGCGATTTTAACAAAGGCACAGAAACTTAAAGATCAAATTAATATTACACTACGTGATGTTGAACATAAACACAGATGTTTCAAACAAAACATTAAAATTAAGAAATATCTTGCCTTCTTACATATAAATGAACAAACATATGAAAGATCTGCTAACAGACCGATACGATTTCTAAAAGAGAAATTTTACATCCCCCAAATAAAGTTCAGCCCTCATCTTACACTTCATACCAGCCAGCTCTCCTTCAATGAATCACTCAGCAAGAAAGATGTGATCGAGTCAATGAGTAAATACCAAATCACAGAAAAAGGAAAACGTCGCGAAGGAAATAAGTGTCTTCAGTCACTCATTTATCCCCCCAAGCTGCAACTGTCTCGCAGAGTGGCGGGTGTCAATGACTGTTGTCACATTTCCGTGTCATCAGATCGAATCTGGGTCAGTGCTACTTTCAAAATAATTTTGACTAACAAATCAGTTCTTGAATGTAAGGATGATGTACCTAGTGTTTTATATGTATTACATACATGGAATAGTGAGAGTGAATTGATTTATATTGATAGGAACTACAACATTAATAAACAATCAAGTGATATGAGTACAACAACCACATTTATAGAGAAAAATGATTCCTCTACATGGAAACCACAGTGTGTGTACTGGTCCTCGTCAACTGAGGAACTACTAGTCGGGATGTCAGCAAAACAACAATTCTCAAATTAGCGCTACCTGTGGTGACCATAATCAGTAACGTGATTCACTTTCATGAAGATGTACGAAACTACGTGTAAGTAGTTTATATTTTTTGAAATGATCGACACAATTCATCAATTTGTTATGGTGGTGATGACAACCGGAACCTCATATTGTGATTAATCAAACTATCATTTAAGGTCCATATCTATTAAATGATTTAGGGTATTTTTGGTTCTAGAACCATTATAACGATACAGAACGACATGAAAGGATGTAATCTGAATTGTACACCTAATTCTATAACAGAGAACGACAATGTGGATTCTAAAGAGTCCGAACAGATGACGGTTGTGGTAAGAAAGTGAGAGATATTAACCTCCAAAGGTACAAAGCGATGTTATGATTGCATCACAGAATTCCTTTGAGCTCCGGCAAAAACATATGCAAAAACTGCTTAATTTACGGTTCCATAAGGTTTGAAGCTTTATGTAAGAGACAACGGGACTATTTCACGCCTTTATTTCTTATTTTTTATTTAAAGTACTTAAACAAATTAAAAGGGAGTTTTTTTGTAACGTCACTGTAAATTATCCATGATAAATTTAGAAGTGGATGAAGTCTCTGTACTGGGTTTTACTGTATGTAGTATTTACTTGGTTTTTCAAAGTAAAGAGCAGCCCCTCTGCTGATTTATTTTAATTCTTTTATGGCTTAGATAAGGGAAGATATAAATGTATTTTTGATTCAAGGGTATATTGCATACGATATGTTTAGCGGTTTTGATTAAAATTCACTTCATTTTTTAATAAATACAAATATTTAAAAAATGAAACAGTTAAAATAGTATATGTACAACGTGCATTTATTCAAACCCCTGAGTTACACGATACGTGTTTGCAACGTATATTCTAATAACAAGGAGCAAAATAAAAACAATACTTACAAACAGTTATTCGTTTAAAGTTGTTTCTAAGGTAAAGGACTGCACAATATGCATCTTGTGTTTATCATGACTATATTTCATTTCTTTCTTTTTACATTTTAGACGAGTTAACTGTGGATGTCGACTAGTATAGAAAAGACTTAAGTTAGAGGGGGACCATTTAGAATATGTGTAGTTCCTGCTGCGCTTGCCAAAATAGTCACGTCGTAAAACATTACTGATCATTGCTTTGCTCTCAAGATTTTTGTATTGGCAGTAGGTATTCTATTAGCCAATAAACCCCCTCTAAGAAAGAGAAAAATTGGTAACGCGAGAGAGGGAACAATCAAATCATTGCGTCTCAATGATTTAAATTGCATTTTATACCCCTATTAGACCGTTTTGCAAGTAAAAACGACACATCCAGGCCCTTCAATTGAAAAAAAAAAATCAAGTGTATTGGCAGCTATAAACACTATTCGTCTGAAAGAAATTACTCGCTGTACATTTTCAAAACGACGTTAGGATTTATATTTATGGCTTATGTCTCTACATTTTACCGAAGGTAAGTATTTAACTGCAATAAACAGCATCGTTTACTCAGGGTAAATAAATGTAAGTAATATATCTTATGGAAACAAATTTGTTCTGCCCTTTGCGATAAAATATATAAATATAAGTATCAGACGTTGAGGAAGCCTAAAAGAAGATTTGACTTCAACCTAATGAATGAAAAATTTGCCTTCAAGACAGCCAAGAAAGCCAAGTAAGATATTTTTATTATGTTACAAATAAGTTATGCTTCATAAAGGGCAATCGTTTTCCCAAACAAAAAAATCAAAACTTGAAATTATAGCAAATTAAGGACGGCGGACTCAATTCATTTCCACAATATATTTTTATTTAAATTTTTATATAATGTTAGTCAGTTAATAAAAAGTTACATTATCATCGACTTCCTAATTTTACTGGGGTAGGGGGGGGGGTTCAAAATTTGGGTACGAAAATCCTCAGATATAATAGAAAGTAATGGGAATTTTCTTGGGTGTGGTATAAAAACTGATATTTTAAAAATTATGCAATAGATTTTTTACTCTAAAAAAATTGTAATATTAAGAAGTGAATTAGCTTACCGATGAACATGTATCATTTTAATTCATAAACAGTATACATGTCCTCATGTCTATAGAATATATATTTTATTTTATATTAAAAAATATTTGTTGTGCAAATTCATACCTGTAATTACATCAAAAAATTAAGATTTTTTACAGTTTTTTATCAATATCTACATAAAGGACCAACTTCACATACTAACGGAACCATAACTATACAAATTTTGCATTTCTTATAAGTACACATCTTATAAACATGGAAGAGTAAACAATTTCGATGGCTTACAAAACTTGTTGTTATTATTTTTTTCTTTCTCTCAAGAAATATACAAAGCACGGTTTAGGTTTTGTTTGACAAGGTGTAATGAAACAAAGCATAGTTGTATAATGAAATGGCAATGCACTGTTAAGGCTTACTATGAAACATATTTAAACGCTCATAAAACTATGCATCTATTTGTACAAAATATTTATGTAAAGTTATTTTATCATGATATAAATTGATATTAGATGAAACAGCATAGTAAATGCCACTTTGTATGACACTTAGTTTGGTCCCCTGAATAAACAGTCACGTACGTAATATGTGTTGATAATTCTTCCAAAAGGAGGTCATAAACAAATTTCAATATTACAAGGGCATAACCTTATTTGATTTTAAAACAAATAAATGATAATTAAATTCTACTTATTACGTAGAGGTAATTTTTAATATAGTTTAATGTGTTCGTACCCATAACAATCAGGAATTTCTTTTTTTTTAAGTATTTTTGACGACTTGATGTTTTGTGTTATGTCATTGTAGTGGCACGAGTGTGTAGTGGGACGAGTTATCTATTAATTTGTTGTGATACAGAGTTATCGTTCTTGTGCGAAAACGCGCACATTGCAAAGTTCGCAGCAAATGTGAATGAGCACATTTTATGTCTTTAGAGTCAGTCAGGCACCTTGATGTAAGTGTTTTATGATTCATCATTGTCAAGGTAATGTTTTTCATACAAATGCTAAGTGAAGCTGTTTTTAAAGATCTAATTTATGAATAATTTCGAAAATCCTCAGTCATGTTTTGATATGTTTGTGTAGATTGTATTAAACTGTACTTCACATTATTGAATGAGTATGTATGTAAACGAATGAGTGCTTATTAGTGTTATTTGTTCATTTTAGCTTTTACGGCGATCTTATGCTAATAAAGTCCGTTAACTGACTGCCTGAGTTTGACTGGTCAATACGGGGGGGCGGGGGGGCAGAACAGTCATAGTTAACATTTCCCGCACTTTCTGGTACGCGCGACTACAAAGTAGACATTAACAGTGCTGCACATTTTTTTTCCTTGATAATAAGCAATGCATTACTAAAATATTGTAAACAATAAAAATATAAGAACATTTGACCAAAATCGTGACCATGAGTGAGGGGCTAGATTCAGAGTAGAATGTTTTAAAATTAAATAGTCTTATCTTTAGCTGAAGCTAGGTTATTCAAGATGTTCGCTTCTCATTGATATTTAGCTTTGGATTAAACAGAACAGAAAAATAATAAAATAGTTCTACAATGTTTTTGATCGGGTTGTGATTTTGTGGCGAACATTCATTATAATGTTTTTCTATCAAACGGTATCTAAAAATTCTTTAGATTTAGAACCCATATTCACCTAACAACGCTCAAAATCAGATACAACGTGTTTGTCTATGAATAATCTTATCATCGTGCGTCCTAATCGTTCATATATATGCACGGATTATCATATTTCTATAGTAATTTGATCATCATTTAATCGTTAAATGATAAGAAAATAATGTTTAGCTTACAAATTGTTGTAATATGGTAGCGTTTGGTACATCATACAGTTATGTCATTTGATGTGATACTTTTTCATAATGTTATACAAAATTTTTTTTTTCTTTCCATTTATTTCACATTACAGAACAACCCATTAACAATATCCAACTATCTCGGGCCAAGATAGTTAGTGATAAAGTAATATGATATGTATTATAACAATTACAGCATATCTGCAAATTTCACAATATTAATTCTAAACATTTGTATTTTTGAGATATTTACAAGTACATCAATATTGTATCTTATATTGTTTTTCAAATATAAAACCAATGCATTATATGTCTCTGTTTTGTTTTGAAATCTACAACACGTTTTATATTTAAATATCTTGTAGGCTATGAAAGACACAATAGTATTCAAAAATCGTATTTTTGCGTTTCGTTCAAAGTAAAAACCCAAAATAACATGTTTTTCGTAGAAAAATTTACATTTTTTGTCTTCGATACAATGTAAACCATTAATAAAAAGAAAATTACCAGTGGATACTTTTTGTATATATTGACATTTCATATTAAATCTTAGTGATTTTTTATATATTGCATTTCTAACTATTCTATATTCACACATCCAGTTAGCTTTTTGCTTTAGAGTAGATGAAAATTCTTGAAGTGTTTTGAATTGGCCATCAGCATTAAAAAGATCCTTTGCATACAATATGCCGCTTTGAATCCAACTTTTATGACAAATTGTTTTATTATCAAATTGAAACAAATTATTGTTCCAAATTGGTTGTTTAGCAAAATTTATATCAGATAATTTAGTAATGTCAATGTTTTTTTTACAATCGTTGAAACTACAAAACCCTTCTTTATAAAAATTGGGAGTTTAGAAATGATCTTAAAATTAGAGCTATTAGTCTCCGATACGTTTAATACATAATTGATATCCACATTTAAAACTCTCAAATAACTATCAACTTTTCTGTTAATTATGCATGTATTGTCCATCAAGATTCTACACCATGCAGCTTTTAAAGCCTTAAACTTCGATTCAATATCAACAACTCCTATACCGCCATCTTCTTGTCTTCCAATCATAGTATCTCTTTTTATTATATCTCTTTTATTCCAAATGAAATTAAATATGCTATTTTTCAGTCGTTTAATATATTCAGGGTCAGGCATAGGTAATATAGAACCCACATAAATTATTTTAGATATAGCTAGTGAATTAACAATGCATGCTTTTCCAAATATAGTTAATTTTCTTTTTTTCCAGGACTCGAAGAGTTTTTCCATATTTTGAAAAGAGTGTAAATGTAAATACCCAAACATCTAACAACATCATTGGTTACATCGATGCCGCTTATATTATTTTATCTGTCTTTCAGACTACATGTAATGACACCCCCTTTCCTTCATTAAATTTTGCAACAAGGACAATGAAACCTATAATCTTGTTGAAAAACTTGACGATAATAGAGTGAACGACCGAATATTGAAAAGATGCAAAACTCTGATAGGAAATAATTTTCCCATATTTGTTAACTTTCAAGATAGCTTTCTATTTTAAAATTTTTTCATAGTTAAACTTAGATTGCTTTATATTTTTTAAATAACCCCCTCCCTTCCCATCCTCGGGAGCCAGACAGAAACTCTCCTCCTTAGGGCATGTAAACGGAAAAACCCTGATAATTTGCTTTCCTTCTTAGTTCTCAAGTTTATCCTGTTTAATTATCAATTTAAAAGGCATTTGTGATGTTTTCAAGATTTTATCGAGATCAAACATTCTTCCTCGTGAAGAGGGTAAAAAACTACATCAAAACAAATGACACATTAAATTGACTTTCCAAATAAACAGTATAGTAATGGACACTGACAAAAATAGTTTCAACTGACCAGACCGAAATTTTGCTACAGAATATCTAAACATGTAATTTTAGCTTTATTTTATGTATAAAAAGGTTTAAGGTACTTATTTACAATGAAATCCTAAATAAAATGATCATTACTTACTCCTTTGGGGGGCTTTAAACGCAAGAAAAAAAATATGCACATGCACTTCTGCATGGACGGAAATAAAAACAAAATACATAATATAGAAACCCGTAACGGGAAAATTTCCGGATTGGGAACACTACACTCCCCCTCTGATTTTAACAAAAATCACCAAAATCAACAAAAACTGCACATATATCATGTAACAATGCGTACTTTATAGAGTCTTACAATAAAAAGAACGATCACTTGTCAACCTCCAACAGAAGCACAAGATCTGCTATCGGTCTTACATACAAAACTGGTTTACCATCCTTTACAACAGCTATTTCCACTTTTCTAACAAGTCCATCCTGACTTTCGAATGTTCGTCGCACAACTCCCACAGGCCATTCATTGCGAGGAGTCTCATCTTTGACGAGGACCACGTCTCCAGTCTTAATGTTTCTAGATTGTTCATGCCACTTTTCGCGTTTCTGCAATTGATGTAAGTATTCTGTCTTCCATCGTCGCCAAAAATCTTCTGCCATCACTTGAACGTTCTTCCAAGCTGACTTAAGAGCATCCTTTGTACAAAGTGGTGGAGATGGCTTGACATCAGGTGAAGTCTTCATGGTAAGTAACATAGACGGCGTAAGTAGGTGTGGTGAATCGGGGTCACACGACACACCCATAAGTGGTCTGTTGTTGACAATAGCGCATATTTCTGACATCAACGTAGTAAGTTCCTCATGTTTTAAGTCTCTACCTTGTCGTTGCAAAAACATAGCATTCAATATACGCTTCACTGTTCCAATAAGTCTTTCCCACACTCCACCCATGTGTGGTGCGTGTGGAGGATTGAACTTCCAAGTAGTACGACTGTTGGAGAGAAAGTCTAACACTGGTCCCTTCTCGACAAACTCTGCATCTATGGTTAAATCTTCCGATGCACCCACAAAATTAGTCCCACGGTCCGAGCGGAATTGGGTCACAGGTCCACGTATGGCAACAAAACGTCTAAGCGCATTGATGAATGATGAACTGGTGAGTTCCTCTATGATCTCGATGTGAATCGCTCTGGTGACTAGACAAGAGAATAATAGACTCCATCGTTTTTGATTGGCACTTCCTCCTCTTGTGCGACGTAATGCAACCATCATCGGACCAAACGTATCAACACCTACGAAGGAGAAAGGTGGACTGGGTTTGCAGCGATCCTCTGGAAGATCTGCCGACCTTTGTTGACTGAGTTTACCACGAAGCTTGCGGCATACCACACACTTGCTGATGAAAGATGAAACCATCCTTTTTAGACCAACAACCCAATATCCTGCTGCACGCACAGCACCCTCGGTGAAATGGCGACCCTGGTGATGTACCTTCAGGTGAAAGTACCCAATAAGCAGGTGAGTGATATGGTTGTTTTGGGGTAAAACAATTGGGTTGCGCTCTAGTCCATTCAGATCAGCATCATTCATTTTGTTCAGTCTTCCACCAACTCTAAGAAGACCTTCACTGTCCAACACTGGGGAAAGCGATCTAATGTTACTGTTGTGTGGAACTCTGCCAGACTCGTTTATGCCCTTCATTTCTTCCATATAGCTGTCTCTTTGAACACATGCAATTATTGCAAATTCACTGTCTCTTAGTAACTTGGGATGATCAAATCGAGTATAGGAATATTCTTCCTTACATTCACCGCATCCAACCTTCTGTTTACTATGGGCCAAATAATTGATACGAGCAACTGTACGCACTAGTCTGTTCCAGGAAGAAAATCGTAAGAATCGGTTGGAGAATGGTTCTTTCTTTCTAGGAAAGTCCTCTGAATCCACCTCTTGTTTGCAGCAGACTACTTCAGGCCTTATTTCAGCATCCTGTTCTGGATCAATAAGTTCAAATTCAGATTTGGTTGGTACTTCAAACGTCTCTCCTGGGCCACGAAGCCATGCTGAATCTTCAAGCTGTGACGCATCAATACTACGGGTAGCAACATCTGCAGGATTATATTCTGTTCTGACAAAATGCCATTGAGATGGTTGGCTAAAAAGACATATTCTCCCAACGCGAATAGCAACGTATATGTAAAATCTTCTTGTTTCATTGGATATATATCCAAGCACAACTTGACTATCGGTAAAGAAGAGAAAGTTATCCTGAGGAATCTTCAGCTGATCTCGAATGTTTTCTGCTATCTCGGTAGCAAGTACAGCTGCACACAATTCCAGACGAGGAATTGTGTGCCCATGCATCGGTGCAAGTTTCGCTTTACCCATCAGAAAGCTGGTTGTAGATTTTCTCCCATCATACAACTTGAGGTATGCAACTGCTGCCACTGCATTCTTTGAAGCATCTGCAAATACCAAGACCTCCCTATGATTAGCATCCTCAAAGGAAATGTTGCTGTACATCCTGGGTATGCGTAGATTTTCAAGATAGCTTAACGAGTTCATCCACGAGATCCATTTGATGTGAAGTGGTTCTGGTAGGGGGTCATCCCAATCAGTTTTGCTGGTCATAGACATCATTTCACGAAGTAGAAGCTTTCCTTCGATGATGACAGGTTGTAAAAAGCCAATAGGGTCGAACACACTGTTGATAACCGATAAAAGTCCAAGTCGAGTGTAGGATCTTTCAGCAAAGTTGACTTTGAATATGAAACAGTCTGTGTCTGTATTCCAAAGTAGCCCTAGACTTCTCTGGGTGGGAAGAATAGCTGTTCCTAAATCAAGGTCTTTTAAGTCTTTTGCTAAGTCCCCCTGTTCCAGCCCATTAAGTACTCTCCTGCTGTTCGACGCAAACTTGTGAAGCCGTATGTTGCCGTTGTCGTGCAGGGCTTGCTTTGTGCGAAGTACTAGGTCAACGGTCTTCTCGACGGTTTTGCACGAGACTAAACCATCATCAACATAGAAGTTATCTCTGATGAGATTCTTTACATCATTGTCAGCAGTTTGCACCACTTTTCTGAACCCATAGTTCGCCACTGCCGGTGATGCGGTATTACCAAAGAGTTGCCTAGTCATTGGATAATCCACAAGAGGCTCTTGAAAGTTGTTATTCTGGTGCCATATAAATCGCAAATAGGCACGTTGTTCTTCCGGCACTTTAAAATTATAAAACATGTGTTGAACATCCATGGTAATGGCTATCTTTTCCTTACGAAATCGAAGGAGAATGCCTATCAAGCTGTTCAGCATGTCAGGACCTTGTAGAAGCACTGAATTTAATGACACATCTTGATATTTTGCGGATGAGTCAAATACCACACGTATGCTCTCAGGTTTTTTTGGATGGAATACAGCAAACATTGGTAAGTACCATCGCTCGACACTAATAGGGAGTTTTGGAGCCAATTCAGCATGTTTGTTCTGAAGAAGCTTCTCTACAAAGTCAATCACTTGCTCCCGCTTTAAGGCATTTGAGCGCAAGTTAGCATCAAATGATTTGGCTCTACGCAAAGCCATGGACTGGTTATATGGTAGAGGTTGACTACTGTCCCGAAAGGGTAACGGTGCCTCCCAAAACCCATCACCAGATCTATGGAAACTTGAATCCATGATGCGAAGAAACTTCTTGTCTTCTATTGAAAGGCCTGGTTTCTCATCACACTGTAAACGCTCAAAAATATCTAAATGACACTCCTTCACCAAGATCTCACTTTCACAGGGAACCAAATGTGAGGCTCTTCCATTGGGTAGTATGGAGGTCTTCAAAACACCAATGATCTCAGGTTGATGGGCCTTGCCTAGGCAAACATTTCCAATTATCACCCAATCCAGGGGTAGTCTTTGACCAAAGGGCAATCGATCTGCTCCTATTCTTTGATCCAGTACGTGGTGTGCTGATATTAAATCGCGACCTATCAAAAGTTCAATGTTAACACTCTCGTCAATCTCAGGCATACATTTCTCTATATCCTGTAAGTGTGGATAACCTCGAGCGACAGCCTGAGAAGGTATTTCATTTCTGTTGTCTGGTATCTCATTGCATTCAATAAGACTTGGTAGTGTGAGAGTGCATGATCCATCTAGTGAGCGCAACACAAATCCAGATGCTCTACGTCCAGACGTTACAGATCTCCCGGTACATGTTGACAATACATATTCCATCTCTGGGCCATGTGTGTTGAAGGCATCAAGAAATGAGGATGATGCCAAAGACCCGTTGCTTTGGTCGTCTATCAGACAGTAAACTTTTCGCTCTCGATAATGTTCTCCCTCTGGAAACACATTCACTAACACAATTTTTGAACATGATTTACTAGTCCGCATCCGACTGCTCCCCCTCATGGACTTTCCTAGGTACAAAGTATGGATGGAGAACAGTTACATGTTCAGTAGAGCCACACACTTCACATTTGACAGACTCATGACAGTTCTTTTTCAAATGGCGTCTCTGACCACAACATTTCAGACAATATCCTTTCTTGAAAAGAAAATCTGTTCTCTCTTTGTAAGGTTTTTTCCGAAGTTGTTGACAATCTCGAAGGGCATGATTTGAATTTCCAACATGAATGGGACAACGAACATAAGAGATGTCACTGTCAGATTCAAATCCCCGTTGATCCGAGGCTACAGTTGTTTTGTGAACAGATATGTCCGACCTTTGAACTGGCTTTCTCTGTGGTGGATGGTGAGCTGTAGGATTCTGAGGTAGGTTGTCCATTATCAAGCTTGGGTCATTTCTAAGTCGAGCAAGATCTTTAAAGAAATTCACAAATACTGAGAAATTCACATGAGACACTTTACTGTTGAGCTTGTACTTGTCACATGTTATCGCCCATTTCTCTCGAAACCGCTTTGGTAGTTTTCTAACAAAGTCATTTATTCCAGTAGAGGAGTCGAAATAATCAAAGGCTGATCCAAGGGAATCGTCGCTTTTTTAGTGATTCCACTTCTGCTGCAAGGTCGAACAGATCAAAATAGCGTTTTCTGTCATTTTCTGTTAGTGAGGTAAAACTAGCTATCCGCTGTTTCATGGAGTGTTCAACAGCTTCTGGGCTACCATACTCCAGGTCCAGTCTCTCCCATATTTGAGTTAGGGCTTTTTCCGGATTGCGAGCGTTTGTAGATCTGCAAATATTTTCACACTGCACTTTACACACTTGTCCAAGGTTATTAAGAAGTAGATCAAGTTGCTCCAAAGTGGTAGAATTGATGTCATTCATTACATTTAGGAAACTGTGTTTCCAGGTTATATACCGTCCAGGTTCACCACTGAATTTCCAAAGTCTTTGTGGAATCATTTGGTTTTTTACAACAGCCTTAGCAAGATCAAAGGTAATGTTCTGATTAGTATCTGTCTGTTGTACAACCGGAGGAACAACTGGGTTAAATGAATTCCGTGGGGGTTCAGACTCATGGTTGTTGTGTGTGTTTTCAATTGCTGCGGATGGTATGTTTTCACCAACACCTGGATCAGGTGGAGGGATGCCTATTTTCACATTCTCCATCACATAACGCTCTGTCAAACTGGGGTGATCTTGATTTTCATGTTGACTTTCATATTCACCGAAAACACTTTATTCGACATCCGAAAAATGCAGAACTTTTCGCACAGCATCCAGTCCTTGCTTAGCTGCTTCCAATTCTTTCTTGCAAGTCAAAACAGTTCTACTGGCCTTGATAGCAGCTTCTTGTTTGATTAACTCTGCCTCCTCTTCAGCATATTTCATTCGTGCGCGAGCTTGTTCGACTTTGGTAGTATGTTGAATAAGAGTCTGAGTGAGTTTGGAACTAACTCGGGACAAGCTTGACTTGCCTGCTTTGCTGCCTTTGGCTGCACGTGATTTATCTTGAGGTATCTTTGAACGCAAAGAGTTCAAGTGCGATGTAAACACTGCTACGGATTTAGTCACAGACGATGAAATTTCTTGTAATGAATTCATTTCAGTCTCACTCTCTGCAGTTCTGTGCTCTTCTAAAAATTGTCGGTATGTTTGCACTGCTCCATCGAATCTTTTTAAAAGTTCACTTAACTGTTCTTCTGTTTTCTCAATTTCTGAGAGATTCACACCTTGTTCCATGCATCGCGATGCAAAACAGTCAATCTTTCTCTTTAATGCAGCTATTTCTGTTGTGTGACGAAACACGGATTCATCAAAGAGTTCCTTACCCGCACTGGTCATGATTCGTCGTTTCCTAAGTCCTTGCGCCATAAACGATCGAGTAGCCGGAAAACCAGAATTTTTTACTGTGATGTTTTCAAGATTTTATTGAGATCAAACATTCTTCCTCGTGAAGAGGGTAAAAAACTACAACAAAACAAATGACACATTAAATTGACTTTCCAAATAAACAGTATATTAATGGACACTGACAAAAATAGTTTCAACAGAGCAGACCGAAATTTTGCTACAGAATATCTAAACATGTAATTTTAGCTTTATTTTATGTATAAAAAGGTTTAAGGTACTTATTTACTTAATGTACAGTGACCTAAATATTATGATCATTACTTACTCCTTTGGGGGGCTTTAAACGCAAGAAAAAAAATATGCACATGCACTTCTGCTTGGGCGGAAATAAAAACAAAATACATAATATAGAAACCCGTAACGGGAAAATTTCCGGATTGGGAACACTACAGCATTTATCCAGAAATCATTGTATACATACAACACCAGCATGGTCAGATTCTTTATTTAAAAAATACTTTCCCTTAATTAGTATCATTGATTCCCCCCGTAATGAAAATAAAACATATTTCTCTTTAGTAACAAATTGTTCTGTCCTTCCTCTTGACAGATGCTAATGCAGATTTTATAAACTACTCTAAATTATTTCTACTCCAATTGTTTCATCAATATTTTTTCAAACGATTGTGCATTCTTTTCAAAGAGGAAAATACATTGTATTATACCTTTAAACCTCCTCTATTTTCATTCTCCTGTTTCATGCCAATGAAACCCACAATTGATTACAAAATTGAATAATATGTCCTAACTATGACAGTTGTATGAGATAAACTAAATGCATTGTTCAAATGAAAAGTCTTTTGTTTCTGTTTTTCTAAAAAACATTATTTCTATAATTAATTTGAAAAGTTAATGTTTCCACGTATTTTCGTCGATGTTGTCGAGCATTTAAAAACGAAAAAACAGAAAAACATCAGAGAGAGAGAGAGGCCTATAAAAATGAATATACAACATAAGCATGTACAATGTACATCACAATTTAAACATGTATTATAACAGAAGTTAAAATTACACAAGGTAAAAAAATTGTATTCTTTATGAGAAAGTATAATTCTTTCTTTCACATAGTTATACAATGTAAACAAATTGTTAGCAAACGCAATATATTTTGGACCAGAAGTTGATTTCTTTGCTGGAAATATGCATGGTCTGTCAAAAGCATAAGTAAAGAAAACCTAAAATGGATAAAATGGGACATATATGCAGTCGTTCTCTGAATAAGGATCTAAGATATATTCTGCTTTTTTTCTACAACATGATGTAGAAATATTGTTTCAACAAGTAGAAAATTGAATTCAGCATTGTAGGACAATTTTCGTAACAAATCATACATATACAATCTTGCCAGGTTTAGTCATGTTTTCTTATGGCTTTGAAAACATTATTGAAAAAGGGAGATTAAAAGACAATCATGCATCACAAGGATAATATTTAATTATGGAACGCCTCAACTGCCTTATGTTGATAATCTTCATAATATGACGATACTTCAACAATACATGATGATACTTTAACATTACATGATGGTACCTCAACATTACGTGATGATACTTCAACATAACATGATGGTACTTCAACATTACATTACGTAATGTTGAAGTACCATTATATAAATAAAGCCTGTTTGGGAGGGTAACCGTTGAAATTGACACCCCGAGAAAACCATTGTCAACCGACGGAGGGGTGTCAATTTCAACGGTTACCCTCCCAAACAGGCACTATTTATTTTATTATACTGAATGTCTTAATTTTAGATAAAATTTTACTGCTTTTATATAGAAACGACGTGAATTTAACGGCGAACCGTACGCGCATAATTTACGCGCATGTAACAATTCGTTCTATCGGCCCGTTGCCAAGCGTGTTGCTAACGCTGGGGGTAAGGGAACGGATTGTCAACTGCTTCTAAACCAATCAGATTTCAGTATTTAACATGAAAGTATAATAATATATAATGTTGAAGTATCGTCATATTATGAAGATTATCAACACAGGGCGAAAAACAATCTTTAAGCAAGTCCTTAAAGGTGACTTAAAGGTGGCTTAAAGGATATACAATCTTTAAGCCACCTTTAAGTCACCTTTAAGCTGAGCTTATAGGTCCTTAATGTCCAAACTTCTTTAAGTCACCTTTAAGCCACCTTTAAGCATCTTTAAGTGGCATTTACGCTCCCTTTAAGTTGTCTTTACACCACCTTTAAGTTCCCTTTAAGTCAGGTTTGATCAAGCTGAACAGATTCATCTTGAAAACATATATTAAATGCAAAAGCTCTTTTATAGGGATGGGAGGGGTGATCCGAGTGATGATATAATTTCCAAGGAAGGGGGGGGGTGTTCCAGGCGGTTTTAATTGTCGCTCCATTAAACACAGATTGCTATCATCAACACCGCTCCAATGGACACAGATTGCCGTTATAAAATTCTTTATAATTTTTTTTTTTAAATGATTGTAGGGGTGAGCGCAGTCTCTATATCTAAATCTGCGCATGAAATTATATTAAAGTATGTTTGTTTCCTATTATAAATTCATCGGTGAAATCAAACTCTCTCTCTCTCTCTCTCTCTCTCTCTCTCTCTCTCTCTCTCTCTTAGTTCAGCCGGTTATTAAACAACTGATAAAAAAAAATGAACCAAAAATGCATTTAATCGGTTTAAGATATGTATTTTTTTCAATTTTAAATATTTCTAGGTCTAATTCTAGATATGCTAGATACATGTTAAAGATGAAAAGACTCTCAACTGCCTTGATTATATCGGGCGGGATATTACCGCTTTGCTTGTCTAGACATAGTTTTGTTCGTTTGTGTATATCTAATTAGAGTCTATTGTTTGTTCAAGTTAAGAAAACCCCTGGAACTAACACAGAATATACAAGATATACACAACAGGTGTGTCGTGTGCCCAGGTGCACGTCAGGGTTTCTAAAGGCGTTGAAATCTTAGTATGTACGTGTATACGATAAGTCTAATGAATGAAAGTTTATTTACATTTGTAATTCATTTTCAAAGTATTATTTCCTAGCTGTTGGTTTTAAAAATGTTACGTCTACAAATAAAAGATACGTGTATGTAAGAGTAAAATCTAGAGGCTAATTAATTACTGTACCGGTGATCATGAATGGGGGTTAATTATTTAAAAATATGTATAAGGGTAAATATGTCACATACCCGGCCTGGTACATCATACAATTGTATGTACAAGTATATGCATACATCATTTGCAATTGCCACATGCAGTAAATACGTCACCGGTAATTGGTAATATTGAAATTGTTATAGAATTGATAGTTTAAAAATTATGTATACAATTAACCATTTAAACAAATATCATTTTATTTGTTATTCTAGATGTGTTCTAAATGTATAATAATCAATATTATTAAAATTATTCATACTGGAACGGCGCCGTGATCATGAAAACCGGGAAATTGCGTAGAATTAATACCCTAGCTAATAGTTTCAATGCATTTAATAAAAGAAATAGTTTCATCTTCTTCCTTGCATTTAATTTCATTTAGCTATGAATTAGATGAGCATAGCCTATATCTACTTGGTTTAAATTTATTAACTAAGTACTAGTAAGCCTAACGGTTTCCATTTAGGTATAATATATTTTTTTCACTGAAGACCAAGTTAAGTATTTCATTCTAAATACATGCATGCATTCAATTTAAAAATTAGATATAATTGATTGTTACAAACTGAATGGAAGTAAAAATCTTTCAAGTAAAAAACATTGATTCAATAGCCACTAATTTATAGGATATAAAAACCTCCAATAATATATAAGTTGCCGTGGCGCAGAGGGAGTGAGGTGATGCTGGTAAAAGAAGGGTCCCGGGTTCAATCCTCGTCTTGGTCGTATTGAATTTTTTTTTTTATTTTATTTTCTAGAACAAAAACCGTTTTTAATACCTTTTCTATCATAAAGCTAATACATTTTGTTGGTAAATTAAGCACAATATTGAATTAAAAGATTTTTTAATGGCTTAAAGGTGGCTTAACGGTAGCTTAAAGGTGACTTAAAGAAGTTTGGACATTAAGGACCTATAAGTTGTCCTTAAAGGTAGCTTAAAGGTGGCTTAAAGATAGTCTTTAAGCTGCCTTTAAGCCATCTTTACGCTTTCTTTAAGCCACCTTTAAGCAACACATATAGCTTAAAGGTGGCTTAAAGATCGTCTTTAAGCTACCTTTAAGCACCTTTAAGTTATCTTTAAGGAGAACTTAAAGATGGTCATTCATCCTGTGCAACATACGGGAGTTGAGGCGTTCCATATTTAATCAAGGAAAATCAACATGATATCTGTGAGCCAATGCTTACTATTAATATAGTATAATATGAATATGCAAAATAAGCAAAGTCAACATTAAACAGGAACTTGACGTCCGATTGGTACAAAAATATATTCCACAATATGGCATATGCCTATATGCCTAGTAAACAAATAGTGTGTTAAAATTTCAACATCTGTGATAAATAGTTGCTGAGAATTTTTTGACAAAAATGTGTTTGAAAAATTAGGCTTAAAATAAACAAAATAATCATTTGACAGGAAGTTGACGTCCGATTGGTACAAAAATATATTCCGCAATATGACATGCCTAAACGGTGTGTTAAAATTTCAAGCATTCGTGATAAATAGTTGCAGAGAAAGCTTTGACGAAATTTTGTCATTATTTAACAGGAAGTTGACATCCGATTGGTATTAAAATATATCTTACGATATGGCATGCCTAAACAAATAGTGTGTTAAAATTTCAAGCATCTGCAATGAATTGTTGCTGAGAAAAATGCGACTGAAATATTTGTTATGGACAGACTGACTGAAAAACTTTTTTTTACTTTTTAAATGTTCCAAAACAAAAATAGCAACTTATTCCCATAAACTAGAGTTATCGTTACTGAAAGAGTCATCTCCACCTTATAGCAGGTATGCATTACTTCCGGTTATTCGAAGAGTAAGCAGTACGGGAGTTTACATATACGACGTTAATAACGACTTTTATTACAACAAAAACATTTGATAATACGTGTATTTGAATTACCTAACAAAAAAACATCAAAACTTATCTAGAATTAAATGAAAAATTAAAGTGAACGCAGAGAATGCGGTTGATTACAACCAAAAATGTATAACGTGATATACATATTTTTTTATTATTCAGCAAATATTGCGAGTGAAAGACATTTGGATTCTTACTTTTGGGACAATTACTCCTTTTGTCAATTTCAGAGCTAGCAGATGGATGGTGGTATAGTGATTTCTCTGATAAAATGAACCCACCCTGTTACGCACAAATGAAAGATGTTATGAATATTAGAGAGGGCTGGAAATGAAAAGCGGACTTTTTTTCTAGAAATCAAATATAGAAATATAAATTCCTAACAAACTGTCCCTATCCTTTTTCTGAGGACAACGCAAAAACAATATAGGGGAAGTACGCATATATATAATTCTGATTAAATTCAAAGATACATGTACGAGACCCCCCCCCCCCACCCCCCGCACCCCCGCCAACTTCAATTGTATTTCGTCGTGATTTTCAGTCGGTTCCCCCCCCCCCCCCCACACACACACTGTTTGCGCTAGCCTGTTGAGATGCATTCGTTTGAAATGTTAGGCTTTCATGAAAAAAATATACACGCAGTGGTTATACTATTCGTATCGAACCAAGCACCGACGGTCATCAATTCAGGCAGCTGTTCCTGTCATGCAGGATGTTTAATCAATGACAACAATTTGAATTTCTAAACAAAATAGATTCTTTGTATAAGATATATAATAGGGTTAAGAGAAATGTCAGCCTTGAAATTAGAGCTCAGTGCTTTATAATATAGATTTAATCGAAATTAGAATTTGTTTTCGGTTTAAAATAAGAGATCCTTTTTTCAAACCTTTGATGAAACTGCTTAAACACATTTTTTTGTAGTACATGTATGTTTGTTCGTTTTACTTTTAGTACCTTCATTACTTTTATCATTTATCTCAGCGCCCTATATATAATTAAATTGTACTTTTTTACGTATATATAGCAAACACCATGTTAGGGGATAAACAGTTCATGAAAACTTAAGAATGGAATGAAATATATAAATATAAACGTGAATGTTGACGATGAAAATCGCAACGCAACTTTAAATGAAAACATGATTGCATGTGAAAAATTACTCAAAAGCTATGTTGCAAATGTTTTATTCATTATCTTTTAAATTCCCATGATGATGAAATTGAAATTAGTCATCATCATTAATGAATCTAAATGAAAAAAAGTCAAGAGGAAGTATAGTAACGTCCGCCAAAGATTAGTGCAGATACGTTAGTATAATGCATATCTTTGTACCTCGACCTCCTAGTACTGATAGAATGAAACTTTCTCTTTAGGAAGGTGGACTGACAAAACCATCCATGTCTTTATGACTGCTTTGCATGTCCACTTCTCTTGATAATACAATGTACGTCGTGTACATGTATCAGCTGCGCTCTCCTGAAACCCCGCTCTTCACCGCCAGCAGCTGCATTAATTATTGGTAGATGGCAGCTAGGCGCGTAGCATCAATGAGCCCCCCCCCCCCCCCCCAACTTCTTCTTGCAGCAGATATTTTTCATAAAATTACATATAAAAAAATGAATAAGCATGAAGTTGCCCCCATCACTTTTTTGGGATCAAGTAAAAAAATTGTGAATCTGTGAACAGAAGTAAATGAATAGCGAGTCCCGCCCATCCACTTTCAAAAACCGTGGTACGAGCCTGGATGGTAGAATTAAACGCGCTCGTCAAATCTCCCTACTGTGGGTGTAGTATTACAGCAAACGTTTTTTTACAATGACAATTTAAATCAATAACCGATTAAACAAGACAAAAAACCTTTTATTTCAACCATTTGTTTATACTGGTTACATAGCCCTATAGCTGCTCTAATGGAGAGATTACTCTTATTACGAACGATAAATCCGGGTTATGAAAATCCCGAATACCGCGATTAAAGGTTATGTAGAGTACCAAGGCAGAATATGTACTTCCGACAATTCTCATATGAGCCGAACAATATTGCACGAACTGACCGGCAGACTACGCGATATATGTATTTATTTATTTTTTAGAATTGATATCTAAAATTCTAAAAGAATTTTTACCTACAGATTCAAAACACATTTATTCATGACCTCGTACATTAAAAATAACGTTGTTAAGTTCTATGTTTTCCAAGTAATAACTTTGCCTATATGAAATGATGAATTGGAAACAGACACTTTAACGTGTACAGACGTATCTTGGTGATATGCAACATTAACCTGAACAAAAATGAGTTCTAAACCCGACTGGCTTTCTAGATAAATATTTTTTCTAAAATCCTAAATAAAAGCGTTGTGGGAAAGCCTACTTGATAAAGTATAAAGTAGGTTTTTACCCTCGGGGGAAAAGGAAAGACTCCAGTTTTCGGAGGGGGTGGGGGTAACTATGCGGGAAAAGCTGCTAGCAGATACATCGAGGGTGGTAGGGCGACAGAGAACAATCATGTGTTTCATTTTGACTTCATAATAGAATTAAGTGATAGCAAGGCGGTTTCCACGATTTTGTTTTAAAATGCGATGTGTGACATCTTGATCCTAATCTGTGGAAAAATGTTACTATTGTACTTGTCCCTTGGTTCAGAATGAATGATGAAACTATAACAGTATCGTTTGGTAAGTTATTTTTAAAACATTACCATGTATCAGGCGCGGTCCAGAACATTTTGCCAAGGGATGTCCGAGGGATATCTATTTTTGTAAGGGGGGGGGGGGGGCTGGGGGTCAGAGGCCTATTCTTGGTATTTTTACTATATAGATTTAAGAAATTTAAAATTTTAAAGGGGAGGGACCCCGATACATGTACATCTGCGAGTGATTAAAACTTGCAACACCATCTTATGTTTTAAGGAGTTAAAAGTGTAAATAAGTATGCTTTCTGTCAGTTTTTACTGTGTATTTAGAAAATGCTCGTCTACGTTTGCATACTGGTACATGTAGTATACAATAGGTTTATGTAGCGTTATCAAGCTTTGCCGAAATAGAGCAGGGCGAAAGTTTTGTAGGAAATATTAAGCCTCTGACTCGTGCACTGTATATCAAACCCTGAGTATTTTTTGGCATAGTACATGTACATGCACAACACAACACTATTATATAATGTGCTTCTTTCGTGCACTATACATGTATTATTCACATAATCTTCAAGAAAAATGCAGAGATTTAATTTATATATTTTTTGATTTTTTTTATCATATGAACAGTACCATTCCATATCTCACACATTATTTTTCATTGTTTCAAATACACTGAATCAAAATAAGATAGTAAATATGAATATACATGTACTGTTATTAAGATATCTTAGTTATTAATATAACAATTATGTAGCCTATATTTGCGCGGTCGACGTCAAAGCATATACTTCTTCATTTTAATGCGCTCTTGCAACACCCTAATAATGAGAATCATATGTAACGCTGTATATCATAAGAACAAGAAGGATAAGCTTTATTAGAATCATTAAAAACTGAATTGTCAAAATTGTCAACCGACGCAAAGCGGGGGTTGACAATGGTTTTCGAGGGATGTCAATTTCAACTGGTACCCTCCCAAGCAGGCATTATTTATTTTATTTTACTGAATGATGTCTTAATGTTATAGCAAATTTTACTGCTTTTATATAGAAAAGACGTGAGTTCTACGGCGAACCGTACGCGCATAATATACGCGCATGTAACAATTCGTTCTATCGGCCCGTTGCCAAATGTGTTGCTAACGCCGAGGGTATGAGAACGAATTGTCAACTGCGTCTAAACCAATCAGGTTTCAGTATTTAACATAAAAGTATAAAAAATATTCAATATCACCCGCTGCCCCAAATTTATGCTTAAATCACTAAGACATATGATTGCGCCCATGAGAAAAGGGTGCTTATGACATTTTGTGCACATTTTTGGATATTTACATAATTGAATTAAACACAGCTTAAAGTTGTCAAATCTAAAATTGTATGACTATACGCTAATTCTAAGTAGAGTTTTTTGTCCATTAACAGTGATGCTATTTCAATACGAAAATCACGACTTCCTGTATCACATACGCAACGTCAACAGATTTTTTTTTAAAAGTAAAGGTGATCAATCATGACTGTGAATTAGTCGTTTAATAAACGTTAATACATCACCTTGTTATCAGTATCTTATCACATTGTTACGTATAGTTGTATGCTTGCATCTATGCTATTCATTTATTTAAAAAACAAAGGTCTGTTGTTGTTGTTATTTTTTAAATCATAAATAAAAATGTTTCTACTGACAGCGCAGTTGTCTGCCAGTGAAAAGTTATTATTCCAAAAAAGAAATGGCGGTTGTTTGGTTTCAGTTTCAGTTTATTTTGGGATATCAATGAGAAACCAGTTAGTAGAGTATTCTATGTGAACATATTTCATTTATATAAACACTGTCCTTTCCATATAAACAATCAATACCTTATATATATTAGTAGCTTTTATTCTTAAACAACATATGCGATTTTCGTGACATTATTAAATATGTCATATTTTAGTCTTGAACTTTGAAAACAATATCAGAAGTAACGTATTATACAATTTTGTTTAATCATGATCCATTGTACAACTTATTGATACAATTATAGTAGCAGCACTGAACTATTCTTTTGAAGTTGTAAGAATAGTTTCAGAAGTAACTAGACTTTAACATGTGCACTCACAGATAAACACAATAAGAAATAAGTAGTTAATTCTACCACTGCCGGGATCGTGCCCTTTTTTCCATTCGACTTTATAGGCAGAATTCATGGAAAAGAGTGCCCCTTCCATGGATCGGATATTCACCCCCTTCCAATATTGATAAATTTCACATAAATTAATTTTTTTAGTGTATGTGGGATATTTTTACTATCCGATCACTTCTAGTCACATTTTTCTTAATCTACTGTGATTGTTTTTCTACAATTGTTAAGCTTCCCATCACCCCCATGCCTTTGTCTACACATTTCGGGCATGCCCACACCCGAAAAAACATCCAGACACTTATCATCTGTGTGTGACTATTCCACAGCAAATATGTAGGTTTACTATTATAGAGAAAACATGCAGTATGCAGAGATCAATTCCGTGTTTTGAATGTATATTTCACCATCACTTTGAAATAATTCTCAACCGTCCATTACCCATAATCCAAAGCTTATGCATGCATTTAATTACACCGCCAGTGCGCTGTCTTCTATCTGTCTCTATGTATTCTACATTCCAATATCATTTGTAAATCTTACACACTTCATTAAAACAGTAAATCATTTTATGAATCCGCTCCTTCGACTAAAATAAATGTGAAAATAAAGCTCAGGTTCGGACGGGATCATGAAACTGTCTGAATTCTCAAGTTCTTTCAGTTATGGTCACAAGAAAATGAACAAGAATATTAAGATTGGTCTTGACGATTACATAAAGTAAACAAAATGTACAATTTTATTTATTGTCTATTTTTTGTTTGCAACATATATTTAGAAATCAGGTCAATGTATAATTAGGTTGGAGTTAACCTGTAATAGGAATCACGTTTTCCTTTTATCTCTTTGGTACTTTTCCATGACCATTTTGTTGTTCTTGCTCTTTGTTTAAATATATAACTTGAAATAGGAAGTTTTAATTTTTAGAAAAGAATAAGAGTATGTGTACATCATTTCTGACCATTTTGTTGTTCCGGCTCTTTGTTTAAATATATATCTTGAAATAGGAAGTTTTAATTTTTAGAAAAGAATAAGAGTATGTGTACATCATTTCTGACCATTTTGTTGTTCCGGCTGTTTGTTTAAATATATAACTTGAAATAGGAAGTTTTAATTTTTAGAAAAGAATAAGAGTATGTGTACATCATTTCTGACCATTTTGTTGTTCCGGCTCTTTGTTTAAATATATAACTTGAAATAGGAAGTTGTAATTTTTAGAAAAGGATAAGAGTATGTGTACATCATTTCTGACCATTTTGTTGTTCTTGCTCTTTGTTTAAATATATAACTTGAAATAGGAAGTTTTAATTTTTAGAAAAGGATAAGAGTATGTGTACATCAAATCTGAAGCATTCTCAAGAATCAACATCCAGTTAGTCACTTTCAATCGTGTTCATTACAAGGAGTAGGACCACTAATCAAGAATTTGACTGTTTAACACCTTTTAAACACATGCAACAGTATTAAAAACAAAATCGACATCATAGGGAAAGAATTAAAAACAAAATTTTTATATTAACATAGCAATTTTCAATACAAAAAAAGAAAAAACCCGTCTGTTTAAAACGTCCTTTTTAACAAAAACACAGCCGATAGGAACATTAAATGGTGTTTTGATTAAGTTGTACATTAAGTTAACTTCTTTTTTTATATTTACATCCACCAAGTATGATTCCCTCTATTTTTAAAGAAAATTAATTGTAATTCATAGCTCTGTAGAAATTGACGGGATTGAAATTTACACGCTCCGTTTATCGATTGGTCGAAACATTAATCGACCTAAGACAAATCCTGGACTGCACAAAAGAACCATGATGATGTCAAACTCAACCTCCCATTTAAGACGACTTAGCTTTTCCGTTTATTTAACGTATTGATGTACATTAACAAAGATTTAGTTATTTTTACTTACTCTTTACGACCAATCCATTAAGTTGTTAAAAGAAGGATATAAATATAAACAATAAAATACTTTCATTGATGATACATGCGGGTTATGACGGTAGAGATCATCGCAGAGAAAAATTATATAACCCGCTGGGGCGTGTTATGTTAATTCATATTTAATTATTTAATTTCATCAAAATATATAGGGTAGAAATAATTAGACTTGGCCTCGTTAAGAATAAAAACAAGGAATTTTTTTTCGGTCATATCAGATTCATTTTGTACATGTAAATGCAGCGTGTTACTTAACATTTAGATTGTGTGAGGAAACACAAGCACATGTTATCTGAACTTAGGACAAATTAAACAGTACAAGTATTTACCAAATCGGTGAGATGTGTGCAGAACTGCAGACTTTCATCTCTTTTATTTTCTAATTGAGAAAATATGACCTTTACTGTGTTCTTTTCAGCTTGTTTAACCAGAAATGTTTCTAGTCACTGCATTTTTAGTAATCCATCAGAAAATGATTTATGAAAATAAGTTTATAGTACATGTACATGCAGCATACTTTAAAAAGTCGTTCATCATTAAAACAATACCGGCAACGCTACTTGCTGAACAAAGATGAAATATGTACATGTATTTGTTAGGTTCATGTTTTAGCTTTCTAAATTCACGAACTATTAGAGTAGATTTCTATTTAATCGCGAGGGATTATTATCCGCGTAAAATCGCGAGAAGCGCATCTCGCGAATTTTAAAATCTCTCTTTTATTTTTGGACATATGTAACATACATTAAACTATAATAAAAATTTGGCATTCGCGATTTTATGTTCTCGCGATTTGATGGAAAACGGCTGAATCGCGTAAAATAAGGAATCTACAGTATGTGGTCTGAATGATTTCCTATCTTTAAAATAAGATTATTTTTTTTATTTGTGCTGTGAATATGTTAATATCAATGCGCTGTTAAAAAAAAAGGGTGAAGCAGTCAGCTAAAATTAAAATCAAAATATTTCTATAAAACTTCTCCAAATCATTTGGAGCATTAAGCTAATATCGGGAAAAACAGAAATACATGTAGTTAAACAAATGTGTGTGCAAGTAAAGAATAATAAGAGTTTATTTAAAATAATGTGAAAATTAAATTTAAAAAAAGGATTAAAACTATACGCGATGAAAATGACGCGTTAAAAATCTTAGGCGTTTCTGACTACGTTATGACGTAACGTCATATGTTTGTGACGTTATTTTTCTGTTTTGTCAAAAACGCCATAAGCACCCTTTTCTCATGGGCGCAATCATATGTCATTAAAAACAAACTACAAATGTGAAGGTCGCATAAATCCAAACTTGCATACAACATTTTCCAATATACTTTTATTATAACTCTAGTGACCCATGTGTTACGACACACATGTGCATTTAGAGACATCAATTGTCTATCACGTGACATCGATGTTTATAAACATTTACACTAGGTCAGACATATTTTTACAATATGGCCAGGGCATACCCCTGTTGCACATTTATTTTTTTTTTTGCATGTTTAATTTAAATGAAACACCCCCCCCCCCCCATGACTTACTCTGTATTATTTGCACGCTTTTTAACGAGACCATTTTCGTTAGTAGTTGACAATATTTCTTCTAAAAATTAACTTACTAGTTAAGTAGGTACGATTGAAATCGATAGAAGGAAAGAATTCAATATTTTAGTGTCTGACCTTTCTTTTTAATTTGGAAGTTCTCAAAATAAACTACACAGTTGTTTTTCATTATTCCTTTTCAGGTCTACTTGAATACATGTAATAAAAAAAACAGTTTCTGTATTTTTTTTGTAAGTCACACTTTCCGCCTGACATATAAATAAATGTTTTTTTTATTAAGGTCTTCCGTTTCCAACGGAAGACCTTATTGTGATTGTAAGGTTTTTTCTTTCTTTCTTATTATTATTAAGGTCTTCCGTTTCCAACGGAAGACCTTACTGTTTTTCTACTGTTTCTCATTCTTCTATATTATTATTAAGGTCTTCCGTTTTCCAACGGAAGACCTTATTGTTTTCGTTCGGTTTATTTTTCCCTATTATTTTTTTTCTTGCAAATTTTGTGCACGCGATTTCTCCAAAACTACATGGCCGATTTACATGAAACTTTCAGATCTGATAGACAATGATCTGAACCTTATTGCAAATTTTTTTTAATGATGACGTCACTTCCGGATTTGAGATATATACAATTTAACGATTTTCAGAGGGTCGGTTTGTCCAGGGGTAAACTCCTAAACGATTTAAGATATTGAGTTCAAAATTTCAGGAATTGTAGACGAAAGGTTGTAGATCTGACATGTGGTATTTATGTTGTTCTCTGACCAATAGCGCCGAAGCTCGCCCTAGCTCGAAAATTAAGGTTAAAAAAGCGTCATAATTTTTCCTGGTTTTCGTTGAATATCTTTTTTCTCGATAGTATTTTGTTAAAACATATAGAACACATTTTTTTTATAAAATCAAGATCTCTCATTTGACATCAAGCAAATTGAGCTGGACCTTCAAATTAGGTGCCTAGAGCCCTTGAAAGTTTTCGCTTTATAACTCAAAAGCGGTTAAGATTTCGATATGGGTGTCGCTGGAGAAGTTGCTCATTATGATCTTATCAATGTCGTGTCAATAATATTTTGTTCGGGTATTGCGTAATATAAGTGTAAAAAGCTAGACTTGTTACCATGTATCTGTTCTCGTTAGCATAGTAAACGAGGTCTTTATACGTATAACTGACATAAGGCTACCATAGACAGTTACCAGCTGTTACTATATGTTTAAATTCTAGTGAAATACATTATGGATAAAAAAAATACTTCTATGCAATGCATTCGTATACTGCACAACATTTAAAATCTAGCTGGATTCCGAGCTGTGTACATGTATGTGAACAATTACGCATCCGATAACTCGCCCGCGGCCGAGAAAATAGGTCGCGACTGGACTAGCTAGCGGTCTGCTGTTATCTAATACACAAGATTTGCGCCTTGCTGTGTTGCATGGGTTTATTTATTTAGATGCAAACACAAAGAATTCCGATTTTAACGATAGATTAAAGTGTAAATAAAAATTAAACCTTAACTTACGAAGTTATGTTGTTTAGCTTCCTTATTAAAAAATGGTAGGTAGTATAACTGTCATTGAAAAAGGTGTTCTTTGTGATCCTGTCTATATGTTATAAAATAGTTTAATTGTTGGAAAATAAAATTAATTTGTTAAATTGCAAACGTTTTAAACCAACCACGTTGTGTATACACTTACATAAAACATCCCTCGCACATGTGGCCGAGGAGATGCCGCGCTAGCGGACAAGCTATCCACGGTAGTCTAAGACACAGGCTTCTTGTGTTTCTGTGTGATGACACATGTAAATGTCCATTGATTCTTTGTGTAAAATAATTGTTTTTGTTCATATTGGTTAAAGATCATGCATCTAACCTTTGATTTAACACTGATATAAAAGATAGTGTAAAAAAGTCACCAATGAATATAATACTACTTTTTACAAACAATCGTACGAGTTGAAAAATAAATACATTTACATGTATCCGTGTCTATTTCTGACATTTTGCTGCAGAATTTATTTCATTCACACTACACACTTCAACAAATGTAAAATATATTCACACCATGCCTGATCCAACCTATCTTTTTTGTCTGTAATCTGTGAAGATTCATTTGCATAACAAAATATTAGAGGTCTTTTCTTTTTGAGTTATGAGAGAGAGAGAGAGAGAGAGAGAGAGAGAGAGAGAGAGAGAGAGTTAAGCAATGTGTAGGGAGTAAAGCGATTTTTGAAAATAAAATTTAAAAGCGTTCAAGATAAGGCAGTTTAAATGTTACAATAATACATGTGTGCGGTAGGCGCTGACACGATAAAACTAACCGATGCCCAATAACACCGAAGAATTTTAGAAACCAGTGGTGTAATATACACATGATTTTCTGAACAAGATTTGTTTAGATTCAGGCCGTAAAATAATAGCGGTCACATGCACTATCGGTTTAACCTTTTCTGAATGGTCGCGCGATTCATTAAAAAGCAAACTCATTTATGATTTCATTCTTTATTATTCTGTTAGAAAAATTGTTTAATATATTCGGTGTGTAAGTTTTGTTAGCTCTAGATTCGGGCAGAAGGGGAGCTAGCGAGTAGAGGACACATAATGTCATTCAATTCTTCTTTATATATCAACAACTGAATTTAACATTTTAAAACAAAGAAACCATTTATGTGAACTTTGTTACACTTACTCACTAATTTTTATTAGATTTAACGGCCAAATAATACAAATATTACCCTTGGTCTCATAATTATCACTTGTCTCGCCATTATCTGCAAGTCTCCCGCTAATTTAGAAGGTGTTGACTTGTACATGTACAAGCTACATGTAATAGGCGTTGTTAATTCATAATGAGATAAGTGGTTTTTTTAATCAATTATATGAATAAATTATGGTGTTATATCAGATAATAATTAATATGTACTTCAATTATCTATTATATTACTGTTTCATTAATGATATTATTTATTTAATAATGTGTTATGACATGTACTTCAAATAATGTTTTATATCGAACAAAAACTCTTAAGGATATTAATTTCATAAATATCGTGGTCTATTTACTTTACATTTACATGTATATGTTTCATATACATAATGTGGAACATCACGGGGCGAACCATCTGAGAGCGAATCAGATCAGGAGGACATTACATGTTTACGTGCAAAACATCCCGTTATATACCACAAGTGATAGCTTTCCAAAAAGCTTGCCTGACTAAACAAAATTATTCAATGAAAGCATATGCATGTATCAATTTGGCTATCTTATAAGGAATGAATTTTAATTTTCTTTGCTGATCATACATTCATAAACGGAACGTGCAGATTTAAGAAGAAATTTCAGTCTTTTTTTTCCATCTAGTGCATGTACATGTATATCACTTGAAATTAAATTATTTCATAAATTCTAATTAATCGAGGAATCAAATAATTTCATGTTAGCTTGAAAGCGGAAGATAAAGCAGTCAAATTTTTAAATTTTATTTGTTATATTAAGATGCAAAATCATTTAAAAGGCATTTGTTTTTATTTCCCATAAGAAATAGGAAAGGATATTCAAGCACATACAACATTGTTTTTGAAAGTGTTTAGAGGCAGCTTCATCCGAAACATCCAGACAAGCAATTGAAAAAAAAGGTGAATTCTCAAAATCACGTAAGAAAATCCTAATTGTAACTCCAAATCAATTCAATTAGAATTTCTTTTTTTACATGCTCCGACAAAAGTGGAGGGGGGTGGGCAAATTCACGATATTTCTATTTTTATGTAAAGTTAAGAAAAGTTTCTGCTGCAAAAAAATGGGGGTAGCAGCCCCCCCCCCCCCCCCCCCCCGCCGATGCTACGTACACACTGTGTGCTCTTGAGTATTCTCATGATCCCAATTTGGACTCGTCCACTAATCGGCGCGCAAAAACTATGAATGGCACATATTATGGCGCGATGTCCTGCTTTACCATTCACGCAACGACTGAGGTTTGAATCATTCAATGAACTCATCCATTGACATAGATCTATGGGGAGGGGGTCAAATGACGTTTATGACATATGTTTTGTAACAACTACATAATTATATTATACTTTGGATCGGGTGTTTAAAAAATAGTTATCGAATGAACACACAGACTTGACGGCAATTTAATTCCTCCATTATATATTCCAGCTATATGAATATATGCATGTGTGTATTTAAATCCAAACTGATGATTCTTTGGTAATGATGATAATTCAATACCAATTATTACTTACCGTTCCGTAATAGACAATATGTAACAACTTGTTGCGATGACCCCCCCCCCCCCCCCTTCCCTATATCCACCGTTCAAATATGGCCATTTGGCTACTCTATTTTTAAATCGGCATTACACACGTGCATGGTGAACAGCCCTTTTACTTGAAAACTCTTGTTTAGCATATTGTGATTTAATAATACTCTATATTAGTATATATTATATAAACAACTGTATAAAAACGGTGTTGGTTATACCAAACGAAATGCTACTGTACAGGTTAATATAATATGATTACATTTTACGTACGGGTTATTTAATAAAGATGATGTCATGATCTAAGGTAGCAAGGGACAGTTTCGGATTTTTGTAAAATTAAGAATTGCTGTACTTGAAGGCTTATGAGTGTTGCTAAAATTCATGAAATGATTTTTAATGGTTATCATTAGTTAGAGGGATGTCAATTGTTGAAATTGATATGCGATATGTAGGCCCCAAATGTTAGGTACATGAGAATCAGAAGTAAAATGCGAAACCTGCGGCTATGACTGTTGTGTTGACTTTACACAGTGAAATCGCAAGTTACAGACGGGAGTTAAAATAACACGAAAAGAAGGTGGATGGGACATTGTAACCTATACACCGGTAAGTTTCTGACATGTGATGGTGCAACATGCACACGGTACGGAAGGTCAACCCTTTGCAGGGAATTAGCTGGGTGAGGTCTAAAAAGCTGAAAAATCATGAAAAATTAGCAAAGTGTGAAAGGGTCAAAATCTCATAAAAACCAGTATGTAGAACATTTTACAGGTTTTGACTAGTAATTTTCTTCAGAAAGTGGTGATTGGCCTTATAAAGAGTGAATTAAAGGTATTTGTGCTGAATGGGAGCTGAGGAAATTCTAGTTACAGAGTTCCGAAGACACGCATCCCCTGGCTACAATGAATTGTATCAAAAAAACTGTCCCGTGCCACCTTCAAGACTACATGGTATTTTCAGATTTCTCATTTAAGTGTAATTTTGAGTGGATTTTGTACCATAAGTAGTATATTTTGTGAAAATGGATGATATTTTGGCTATAGATGTCATTGCATAATTTATTAGCAGTAATATACAAAATGATGTACTTAACAATATGCAATCTCCAAAAATTCGTTAAACGGCCCCTAAAAGGAGATAAGGGATCGGCCCCTAAAACGTTCTTTCCCATATGTCACAAGAACGGTAACACATTTCTAAACACTTTTTGAACAAAACGTGTTAAGAATCAAACGACCTTTCATTCACAGGCACCTGACGTTATAAATTTTTCTCATAATAATAATAAATACCCTATATCTAATAATACACAAGGTACCCATCCCCGCCATCTTAGATTTATTTCAAACTGTCACATCAGCTGGAAGTTTTGCTTGAAACTCATCGGTAAAATTATTTTGCGATAGGGCTAAAGTGTGGACGGAAGTTGACATAAATTGCATCATACTTTGGGTAATCCCTTCCAAATATAGCACTGATGCAAATATTCAAAAGGCGTCTATTTTGAATTCGATCAACACACAAGTTAAAACTAAGAAAAGGGATACTATAAACAGTCAATTATAACTTTTAATACACAAAGTTTATATAAACATGTTTATAAATGCATATCTTTTGAAATATTGAAACAAACACACGGTGCAGGGAAATCTCATTTACATATAGGTGACAACTTCCGTCCACCCTTTAGCCTTTTGTCGCATATTTTAGGCAGTAGATGCAGATCGAGGGGTGATTTTTATTAATGACAGTTGTAATGCACCGTTTTGGTTGAATTGGTTGTAAGCTTAGATGTTGAATGACCGATCGGGAGACGGAGAGGATCGCAAAATAATTTTACCGATGAGTTTCAAGCAAAACTTCCAGCTGATGTGACAGTTTGAAATAAATCCAAGATGGCGGGGATGGGTACCTTGTGTATTATTAGATATAGGGTATTTATTTTTATTATGAGAAAAATTTATAACGTCAGGTGCCTGTGCTTTCATTTGATATCAAGAAAAAGGGAATGACCCCTAAAATTAGGAGATCAAAGGGCTCTAAAGTATTTTATCTATAGCCCTTTACTGAGGGAAATTTTGAAAGGTTATAAACACTTGTTAAACAAACTGTGTTTCGAATTAAATAACCTTTTATTTGATATCATGAAAAAGGGGCTGGCCCCTCAAATTAAGGGACCAGAGGGCTTTAAAGTCTTTTATCTGTAGCCGTTTACTGAGAGATATTTTGTGAAAGGTTATAAAAGCAAAATTTGGTATAAAACGCTTATATATTCTAACAATGTAATGGTTTACTTATGCGTTATCTAATTAGGGGTTTTAGGGGCCAGAGGTAAACAGTTTAATCTTTTTACCTCAGTTAGGAGAAATGCAAGTATTTAAAAAGCAACGTAAGAGAACTTATAAAAAGCGATACAGAAAAGCATTAGCACTTCACTCCATTTTCCAGATCATGTTTTCTTGTCGAAAATCAAACTCGACGATGTCATTTCACCTTCTAAAAATTGAACGGAAGACCTCCTCGTTGCTCGCAACGAGATCGTGTCTAGTTATTATTCTTCTTGGTAAACACCCTGAATTTCTCGGCCATTTCTTTATCGATTTTAATGATTTTTACAGGGATGATGTCTTAGGTGAATGTCTCTTTGCATCCCACTTTCTGTCTGAAAATTCACTTCCGCTTTTGAATTATCTCCCTTTTTCGTGTTTTTTGGATCATGATTTTGTCCACGCGTGTTCTCAAAAACCGTTATAGTTAGAGACTTGAAATTTTTATGCAAGATAGAGTGGTTATGGTAGATTTGCATGCTTGTTTTAGATTTCACCAGAAGGCATTGTGCTTGAAGCTCGCCTGGACCTGAAAATGTTGATGTTAACTTTTTTTGACAATTTTGGGGAAATTTGAGACTTGATCACGAATATCTTTTTTGTAATAAATATTTTGTTATCATATATAGAACAATAAAAGTTTATATATACAAGAGCTTTCATCTGACACCAAGAAAAAGGGGCTGGCCCCTCATATTAGGGGCCCAGAAGGGTCTAAAGTCAATTATCTGTATCTCTTAAATAAGAAATATTTTATAATGTGTTATAGAAGCAAAATTGTTTATCTTCTCGTTAGTTATCTATACATGATTAAAAATTGCTGATATGTTACATAATTAGGGGTTTAAAGGGGCTAGAAGTCCAATATTTTGATCATTTATATCTTAAAAAGGAGAAATATTTTGAAAAGCATCATAGAAGAAAAGATGCTCAGAATAATGTTCGTAATGATATGTAACAACCAAAAATTCGTAAAATGGCCCCTATAAGGAGATAAGGGGTCGGCCCCTAAAACAATCTTTTTCAAATATCTCAAGAACGGTAACGAATTTCTTATCACTTAATGAACAAAATGTGTTTAGATTAAAAATACCTTTTAACTGACACCAAGAAAAAGGGGCTGGCCCCTCAAATTAGGGGCCCAGAAGGGTCTAAAGCCAATAATCTGTATCTCTTTTATAAGAAATATTTTGTAATGTTTTATAGAAGCAAAATTGTTTATCTTCTCGTTAGTTATATATACATTATTAAAAATTGCTGATATGTTACATAATTAGGGGTTTTAAGGGGCTAGAAGTCCAATATTTTGATCATTTATATCTTAAAAAGGAGAAATATTTTGAAAAGCATCATATAAGAAAAGATGCTCAGAATAATGTTTGTAATGATATGTAACAACCAAAAATTCGTAAAATGGCCCCTATAAGGAGATAAGGGGTCGGCCCCTAAAACAATCTTTTTCAAATATCTCAAGAACGGTAACGAATTTCTTATCACTTAATGAACAAAATGTGTTTAGATTAAAAATACCTTTTAACTGACACCAAGAAAAAGGGGCTGGCCCCTCAAATTAAGGGCCCAGAAGGGTCTAAAGTCAATTATCTGTATCTCTTTAATAAGAAATATTTTGTAATGTTTTATAGAAGCAAAATTGTTTATCTTCTCGTTAGTTATCTATACATGATTAAAAATTGCTGATATGTTACATAATTAGGGGTTTTAAGGGGCTAGAAGTCCAATATTGTATTCATTTATATCTTAAAAAGGAGAAATATTTTGAAAAGCATCATAGAAGAAAAGATGCTCAGAATAATGTTTGTAATGATTTGTAACAAACAGAAATTTGTAAAATGGCCCCTATAAGGAGAAAAGGGGTCGGCCCCTAAAACAATCTTTTTCAAATATCTCAAGAACGGTAACGAATTTCTTAACACTTAATGAACAACATGTCTTTAGATTAAGAATACCTTTCAACTGACACCAAGAAAAAGGGGCTGGCCCCTCAAATTAGGGGCCCAGAAGGGTCTAAAGTCAATTATCTGTATCTCTTTAATAAGAAATATTTTGTAATGTGTTATAGAAGCAAAATTGTTTATCTTTTTGTTATTTATCTATACATGGTTAAAAATTGTTGATATGATACATAATTAGGGGTTTTAAGGGGCTTGAAGTCCAATATTTTGATCATTTATATCTTAAAAAGGAGAAATAATTTGAAAAGCATTATATAAGAAAAGATGCTCAGAATAATGTTCGTAATGATATGTATTAACCAAAGTTTCGTTAAATGGCCCCTATAAGGAGATAAGGGGTCGGCCCCTAAAACAATCTTTTTCAAATATCTCAAGAAATTTAACGAATTTCTAAACACTTAATGAACAAAATGTGTTTAGATTAAAAATAACTTTCATTTCATATCAAGAAAAAGGGGCTGGCCCCTCAAATTAGGGGCCAAAGGATTTTAAAGGGCAAGAAGTACAATTCTTAGATCTTTATATCTTTAAAAGGACAAATATTTTGAGAAGCATTATAGAAGAGACGATACTAGGAATGATGTACTCAACAATTTTTCACCAACAAAATTTCGTTAAAAAGCCCCTATAAGGAGATAGGGGTCGGCCCCTAAAAAACCCCAAAATATCTCAAAAACGGTAACGAATTTCTAATCTCTTGTTAAACAAAATGTTATTGATATTGAAATACCTTAATTTCTTTTAATATCAAGAAAAAAAGGGATGATCCTTTAAATTAGGGGCCAAGAGATATCTAAATGTTTCCAACGAAAGTTCTTAAACATGAATCTGAAAGAAAAAAGCTTCTGGCCTTTTCAATGAAATATCACTTTTTTCTATTTCTTTATCATGTTTACCTTATAAATAGCAAACGCTAGATCATTCATGTATCTCAACTATAAAACCGGACGGAAGACCTCCTCGTTGCTCGCAACGAGATCGTGTCTAGTTATTATTATTTTTTTCCCCCTTTTTGTCGGCAGAATTTCTCAGAGATGAGTGGATAGATTTTTCTGAATTTTTTAGGAATGGTAGATATTGATAATATCTCGAGGCGTTTTTTTCATTTTTTCAAATTTCATTTCCGGTCGTCCTTTTCCTGTCCCGCGACAAAGAAGCTTGTCACCTCGAGATCTCAAAAACGACAAGGACTTTAAAATTCAAACTTTGTGGGATGATAGACCTGTATATGTAGATGTGTTTAAACTATTTTGTTTTGTTCGTCGAAACTTCCGGTCGTCACCGGAAGCACTTCAAAAATATTTTTTTTTTACGCATTGAATTTAATTTACATAAAATGGATATATAAGTATAAATCTTTATTTATGTCATCAATGCGATGTTCAATCAACAGAAAAATTCCACTTCCGGTGAGATATCTCAAATATCTCACGTAGCTTTTTAAAAATAAATTTTGTACCCGCGAGATCTCAAAAAGTATTAGTGATCAAGACACGAAACTTTCATGGATGATAGACATTTGACTGAAGATGTGTTTAACTGCTTTCATTTTGTTGGCCGTTACTTCCGGTCCACACCGGAAGAGTTCAATCAAATCAAGCTGTTTATAAGTTTAAATGTTTTCCTTTGCCAATTTTAGATAAATTGATAGGCAATAAAGTCCTGTTTTCAAATGCATAAGAAATACTAACTTTAATTTTTCACTGATTACTTCCGTTTGTCCGTTTCCTGTCCCAAAACAAAAAACTTGACTCCTCGAGATCTCAAAAATGGTAATGACTTGAACAATCAAACTTTGCAGTATGATAGACTTATATATGAAGATGTGTTTACATTATTTTTTTTTGTTCGGCGTAACTTCCGGTCGTCACCGGAAGCACTTCAAAAATTATTTTTTTATTACTTTTTTTAGTTATTTTACACAGAATAATTATTTTAGTATGGATCTTTTATAAGTCATTTATGCGATGTTAAATAAACAAAAAAAGATCCATTTCCGGTGAGATATCTCAAATATCTCACGTAGCTTTTTTATACTAAATTGTGTACCCGCCGTTAATCAGAAACTGTTAGTGATCAAAACACAAAACTTATGTAGGTGATAGACATTTGATAGATGATGTGTTTAACGTGTTTCATTTTGTCAGCCGTCACTTCCGGTCCTAACCGGAAGGGTTCAAACAAATGACATTGTTGATAAGTTTAGCCGTTTTTTTTACACTGTTTCAGTAAGCTCGATAAACAGTAGTGTACGAGAGGAAAGTGTTTAAGATATATTAACATTTTTTTTCATTAAGCAATTGTGTTCGTCCGTTTCCTGTCCCGAGACAAGAAACCTTTTCTCAACGAGATCTCATAACTGACAAAAGCGTAAGCATCCAAACTTTGAGGAAATATGGAACAATGTATGAAAATATGTTTACCATGTTCCGTTTGAATCAGCGTAACTTCCGGTCGTCAGAGCAAATTTCAAAAATGACTTTTTCTCGTTTCGTTTTGTTCCACATAGAAAAAGTTACCGAAAGATTCCATCACCGTATCGATTATATCCTTTTTGTTTTTTATAAGAGAAAAGCATTTTTTTTTTAAAGATTTATACATGAGGAACGGAAGACCTTTTTGTTGCTATAGCAACAAGACTCTAGTTTCTTTTCTTTTTTTTAGTTTTTAGGTCTTTCCACCTTTCAGGTGAAAGACCTTTTGTTTTCTTTATGATTTGTATTCTTCTTTTTCTGTTTAGCTCGTGTTGATTTTTTTTTTATTAGAGTTATCCGAACAATTTAAACTTTAATAAATTGGTCATTAAAAGTTATGGTGCCAGTTGACCATATGTTATTAAACAAACTCCCAAAACTTGCAGAGTTATTGCTCTTTGAGAAGGAAATGCTACTCCTCTGAAACCATAAGGTAAAGAGATTTGGAACTTTTACCAATGTCTTTATTACACTTAGAGGGTTCTTCAATCTATTCATACCAATAGGATCCGAGCTCCCCTTCTAGCAGTTATTGCCCCTGAAAATATTGAAATTTCCATAAAATCACTTCCTACTTTTTATTTTGTATCATAGAGACTTTGGACCACTTGGGATGGGAGTGTCTACCTTGGCTAATCAAAAATGACATAAAGGTCAAAGGTCAATGTCAATTTAAAATCTGTTAATTAATGCATTTTCATATCTTTTGATATACAAAATTCTTGTAAAGTTTTCAATAGCTTGCTGGATTGCGCAATAAGGTATACAATTAGGTCAGCCAGATATCACATCAAGTTTTTACAGTCAACCCATTCATATTGTACAAAGACAGCTATCTAGCCTCTAGAGCACTCTCTATTGTTATGTTTTCTATGTATAGGCTTGTGTAAAGAATATTCATCTGGCGAGCACATCAGTGTTGTTCAGCGTAAGTTGAAAAAAATTCAGAAAAGTAATTCAAAAGATATTTACGATAAATAATAGCGAATTCTTAAAGCAATAGCTTGAAATCAAAATATAAAATCTTTAAAAAATATTTTATGGCTTTGTGGTTTCTCAATTTCTATTATAACATATATCACAGGTATGATAATATGTTTAGCTTGTTCAAACTACAACAAGGAAAGCAGCGAAATGTAAATGAGTGTGTAATATAATTGTACGTATTGTATGCAGTCTCTTCCAAACATTACACTGCGTTCATGTATATAGGTTGACGACCTCATGAATCCTCCGAGACAAGGAGAGGATAAGTAAGAACTTCTGTAGCTTGCACATTAATTAAAACTATAACATTGATTGATGTTAAATCTACATATAGATATTTATAAAAAGTGGGATAGAAAGTATTTGACAGAAAGGGGTGGGGATGGGGTACTATTGCACTCATTTCTATGTGTTTTTGGCAGTCTTGACCTTTATTTTATATGTATAATACAGTTTCACTGAGTATATCAATTCAAGTGACTGTTAGATTGTGTCTTTTTGGTACATTTCAATTTCTTCCAATGTTTGCACAAAAAATCAAAATCTTGTTAAATTTTACATTTACAATATGGGGGGGGGGGGGGTACACGTGTTTAAGAGACTATCAAGGAAAAACTAGATGGTCAATTTTGATAAACTAGGTTAACAAAAAATGTAACTCTTAATAAATATTCAAAAAGAAATGTATGTAAACTAAATATTTTTTTTTTAGAATTTTCCAAAAATATGAAATTTTGTGATTTTTTGGAAGGTCGTGGCAAGATAAAATGTAATATTGTTTATATTTTCTGTAGAAAAATATTTTGACCTTTTTAGTAAGGTTATATGTTGTTTTAACTTTTAAAAGAGAAAAGTTTGGTTTGGCACAATTTTTTAGACACTGGGATTACCTTAATCAGTTTTCGAACAGCAACAAAACACCGAATTTAGAATAGATATAACTTCAAGAGTACTGTACAACAATATACTCCAGAAGTGGTGTGAATCAGATGTGGATACTTAAAAACTCAAAAGAATTATTAGAAACTTTGAGGTAACAAAATCTTACCAAAATAAATAGCATCACAACGTACGATTTTTCAACGCTTTATACAACCATTTCTTCCCCACGACAAATAAAAATCTAGGCTTTTTGATATCATCGACAGTTGTTTCTTCAATAAAAATTGAAGTCGTAAAAATGCTAACCTTGTCATTGAAAATCTAAAAAATTATTTTGTTAAAAATCACACAAGTACTCTGAATTTGACATTAAAAAGATGCTTGAGTTCCTAATAGACAACATCTATGTAGTTTTGGAAATCAAGTCTTCCAACAATCTGTTGGAATTCCCATGGGTACCAATTGTGCCCCATTGTAAGCTGACCTTTTTTGTATTCTTATAAAGCAGAATTTATTCAAAAACTTGTACGTGAAAAAAATAAATCACTCGCTGTGGCCTTCAACTTAACTTTCAGGTATATCGACGACGTATTATCAATTAGCAATTGTTATTTCCATACTTCCGTCGACTCGATATATCCGAGTGAACTTGATATAAAATATACCACAGATTCTACGTCATCTGTTTCATATTTGGATATTTTACTGGAAATGGACATTGATGGTAACCTAACAACAAAACTTTATGATAAACGCGATGACTTCAATTTTTCTCTAGTCAACTTTCCTTACTTATGTATCAATACCTTCATCACCTGCATATGGTGTTTTTGTCTCTCAGTTAATTCGATACGCAATGGCATGCTCTTCGTATGAACAGTTTCTAAGACGAGGCAAGCTACTGACAAACAAGTTGATAAAACAGGACTATCAACAGTCTCGTTTAAAGTCATCTTTTCGTAAGTTCTATGGTCGATACAACGACCTTGTCAGCAAATACAATCTTCCACTGGGTCGCATGCTGAGTGACGTTTTTCATACTACGCGGGTATGATAAGGCAACTGTCAGCAATCAATCGAGTAAAAATTCCTCTGAATAATTTGACGTCACAATAAGCAGCATGATATCATATTTTACTCAAGAAACCTGTCAATTTTAACTTTATCTCTGGTCCAAATTATGAAAAGTACAGGCGTAAAATGTCACTAGAAGCTCGTTTAACCGAATATATCTTCGATTTCTCTGTATTACGTATCGTTAACATTGATGACGTCACAAGCATGTTTAATAGAAAAGATCAATGTCGGGAGACAAATCATCGGAATGCAGTGTAAACAATGCCAAAATAAGACTTATTTAATACAGATACCCAAGATTTAGGTGAGTGTCAGTTACAATATAACCAGGATAATACAGGCATGGATATTTTGTTTTATCAGCGAGTGTTATAAGGTAAGCAGATAGACATTTATGTGCCTTGACCTGCCTTTCCTCTGTCAGTGTGGACAAAAAAGACAAAAGTGTTACACTACCCCGAATATTATGAAAGATGAATTTGGCAAATATCAAAAGCACATGACCTTAAATACTTGAAAAATGCTGCTAGAATCCTTTGGTTTGTTGTTGTAAATGAAAAATACGTAGTAATTGCAATGAAATCGAAAACGTTGAGGAGGTTTCCGGTAAATAATGACAATATTTATTTTATGCGATTAACAATAGGATTCTAGGAGCAATATTAATAACATGAACTTATTGCCGATCGAATTATTGTATCATACATACAAATAAACATGATAAACTTCGGGGTAGTGTTGCCTTTTTCATTTTTTGTTAAGGTACAAAAATGATCTATTTTTAACTGTCACGTGATACCATGGCACGGCAGCTTCAAAGATCGACTTGATTCCGAAGTAAAAATATAATATCTTGTTGAATACATTTACTTGATATTAATAGTCAGCACTGTTTTCATAAAAAAAAAAAAATTTAAAATGACCATAATATCGGCGATCATTAAACTCTGCGTTGCCTTAACCTACCCGCGTAATTGTTAGACCATAATTTATCACCTAATTGTCTAAGGACTTTTCCGTTTTTTTCCCGATTTCGACGAAGAGCACACGGCGGGTGTGACCGGTCAGCAGAGGATGCTCACTCCTCCATGGCACCTGATCCTACCTTTATCTTTTTGGAGGTCCGTGTTGCCCTGCTTTGAATTTGTATTTCGTTTTCTTGCTTTTTTAGATGGTTGACAGTTTGTTATTGTCATTTTTTCATACTTCGCGTGTTTTTGGACCAAGTTTTCTCTTTATACTTCTTATCCAAGGCATACATTATCATCTTAATCTACATTGGTATATTAACAACGATATAGAAAACATGTCGAAAATAATTAACCATTTCTTTTTTCAGATCATTATGCAGAGACTTAAATCATTTGTAAATGCAAAAAGATATTTTACCGAGACCTTTTCCCCGGAGCGACAAAAAGTGATCAAGGATTTTAAAAGACAAAAGGATGAAATAAAGAGAGAAGAAACAATCCTTTATAAAGGGTCTATTGTCTGCCTAAATGTAGGACTTTTTGGAGGGGTTTTAATTGTAGGGGGTATAGTATCGACCCCATTCGTTGCGGGTGTACCTACGGCCTTAAAAGGAGCAGGTGTTACTATATTGTTGTCTTCAAGTGTCACAGTCTTCGTTCTCCAACTCATACAAAATCACAAAATAAAGAACATTTTTGTTAACTTTACAAGGACCTACAAAGAACATGAAAAATATTGTACAGAAATGAAACAGTATTTAGTTCCACTGGTTAAAGACGTCGGCCTTCTTCCAGAGTTAGGTGCTTTTTTACAACAAAACAACAGCGAACAAATAATGAAATTATCAATTTTGGCAGAATTTAAGAAGGCTGGGCTACAAGTTGGTGGGTGGAAAATAGATCACGTCATTGAACAATACCAAAGCGAATTCAATGACCTGAGAAAATGTTTTAATTAAGAAGCATACATTCATATAACTAGGGATTCATCAATAAATTTCACTTTAACTACATTCATTAGCAATAACTTTCTAGAATTATAATCAGAATATAAGACGGGTGATTGTTTTATATTTGATTAGATAAGCTCTCCATATAGATCAAATGATCTACGATTTAAAACGTATTTTCTCGTGTTTTTAAATTCTTAAAAGAAATCTTTTTTTTAATTAAACAAGTTCTTTGTGGAAGTAAAGAGCACATGCTAGGTAGGTAGACGGAAGCTGTTTGAGATCTCAGGGATTTTTGAAAAAAAAAATTAATTGTGATATAAACATATTCAAGAACTTAAAATTTCCAGTGATAGATATTGTCATGTATATCGAGTTATTCATGTACGACTTGTCTATTATATGTATGACCGGAAGTCAGTTTAATAAAGTACTTGTTATGGTGTCACACGTGTTTTCTACATGGTGTCAGAAGTGATCTAAGGATACCATCGACATCGTTCGCCATCATCTCTAAAGAGGACGATGGATAGTCTAATGGGATCAAGCCCAACGATGAATTGGGAAAGTAACGACCTAGAAGGTTCGTGGAAATCGTTTAAACAGCATGTAGAATTTGTGTTTACCGGACCGCTGAAATCGAAATCAGAAGCCGAGAAATGTGCGTTTCTGATGATATGGGTAGGAGACAAAGGCCGAAATATCTTCGCTACCTGGAACCTAGAAGATGATCGTAAAAAGCTAAGTGTTCATTACGAGAAATTTGAGGAGTATGTCAAGCCACGGACAAATGTGATCTACAACAGGTACAGATTTAAAACTAGAATTCAAGCTGACACAGAAACTTTTGATCAATTCGTAACAGAACTAAAACTAATGGTCAGAGACTGTAACTATGAAAAACGTGAAGAGATGGTTCGAGATCGAATTGTTATTGGTGTAAAATCGCATAAGATACGCGAGAAACTTATAAACGTAGGATCTGATTTCTACAGAAGGCACTTGATATCGCTCGTCTTCATGAACAGTCTACATCTCAAGCTAGACAAATATCTAGTGAGGACACATCGGTTCATGTTATTCATAATAAACCACATTCTACGCAACCAAAATCTGCACAACAATCTACTGGTAATCTACGCAAAGCAGTTTACACACACAAACGTCAACCTCAACAACCAAAACCGAAATGGCATCATGGCAAACCACAGCAAACGAATGAATGTTCACGGTGTGGATTTGAACACAGTACTTCAGTGTGCCCAGCTAAAGGAAACAGATGCCATAAGTGTGGTCAACCTGATCACTTTGCAAGAAAATGTCGTACCAAAGCCAAACGTATGAATGTCGTTGAGACTTGTTCTTCGGATAGTGAAAGTGACGAATTATTTCTTGGATACATTTGCGCAGACATCAATACAGTAGAGACAGAGTGGAGTGAAAACATAGAAATCAATGACAGAACTATTCGTTTTCAATTAGACACGGGTGCTAAATGCAAGGTGTTACCTTTGACCACGTTCAAGGAACTAGGATTGAATTGTGACCAACTTGCTTTGTCAAAAACTAACCTGAAATCGTATAGTGGACATAGAGTCAAACCTGTCGGAATAATTATACTGCAGTGTAAATATCAAGATCATGTGAGTGACAATACTTTTGAAGTTGTTGACTTACCTTCTGAACCAATTCTTGGATCTGCCTCTTGCTCAGCAATGGGACTTGTAAAATGCACCTACAAACTTGACCATGCAGAGACGACGAATATTCCTAAGGACATTCAGTCAAAATACAGTGATGTGTTAAAGGGTCTAGGACTCTTACCAATGAAACAGGACATTAAGATTGACCCCTTGATACCTCCTGTGATACACCCACTTCGTCGTGTTCCAATAGCACTGCGTGACAAAATCAAGGATGCATGGAACAAGCTGGCTTAATAGTTCAACAGAAAGAACCTACAGCATGGGTAGACTCCATGGTTACTGTCCAGAAGCTAAATTGAAAACTACGCATTTGTATAGACCCCAAAGACCTCAACAAAGCAATCCGTAGAGAACATTACCCATTCAAGACAATTGAAGATGTCACACAGTAAATCACTGAAGCAAAGCTGTTTTCCCACTCGACGCCACATCAGGCTTTTGGCAAATTGGTCTCACAGAAGAGAGTTCAAAACTCTGCACCTTCAATAGCCCATATGGACGCGACAGATTCACTAGACTATCATTCGGCATCAGCTCTGCGTCTGAAATCTACCAGCGCACAATTTCAGAGATGGTGAGGGATCTAGAAGGATGTGAGGCGATAATCGACGACATATTGATTTGGGGAAAGGACAGACAGGAGCATGACCAAAGACTAAAAGCAGTCATGAATCGAATTCGTGATTACAATCTGAAATTGAGCCCAGATAAATGCCAATTTAGAAAGGACCATATCGCATATGTCGGTCATGTGTTTACATCTGCAGGGATCCAGCCCGACCCTGAGAAGATTCACGCTGTGAAAGATATGCCTGGTCCACAGAATATATCTGAACTTCAAACCTTTCTTGGTTTTATTCAATACCTTGGAAAGTTCTTACCGAATTTGTCTGAAGTTAGTGCACCACTCAGATTACTTCTGGAAAAAGACATACACTTCCATTGGGACAAGCCACAAGAAAACAGTTTCCAGAACTTGAAGCACCTTGTGAGCAACACACCTGTTTTGAGAAATTATGACCCTAAGAAGCCATCGACTTTGACTGTAGATGCAAGCTCGAAAGGCCTCGGCGCTGCACTTGCTCAGGAAGGCCAACCTATTGTGTATGGATCACGCGCATTAACGAAGAGCCAGCAGAACTATGCTAAAATTGAAAAAGAGGCTTTGGCCATATCGTACGGATGTACAAAATTTCATCAATATGTGTTTGGTCGCCATGTATTGGTAGAGAGTGATCATAAGCCACTCCAGTCAATTTTTCGAAAACCTCTTTATCAAGCACCTGCTCGACTTCAGTCACTTTTGCTCACACTACAGCGTTATGATCTTGAAGTTGTTTATAAACCAGGCAAGACCATGTTTATCGCAGATACCCTTAGCCGAGCTTTCATTAATGAAACAAAGGAACAGCTTATGCCAGACATTGAAGTTAACTCGATTAGCTACTTACCTATATCTCCAGAGCAATACGAGCGCTTTCAACAAGCAACTCAAGATGGCCTGGATCTACAAACTTTACAGGCAGTAGTCAAATCAGGATGGCCGGACACCAAAGAAAACTTACCAAAGTCAACTTACCCCTACTGGCCTTTCCGTGATGAGATCACATGTATCGATGGATTGATGTTCAAGGGACACAAAATTATTGTACCATCGATAATACAAAAGGAAAAGCTCTCACCTTGGAGTAATCAAATGTAAGAGTAGAGCTCGAGAATCCTTATTTTGGCCAGGTATGACATCATCAATCCAAGAGGTAGTGGAAAAATGTCCAATCTGTGTCCTGAACAGCAGATCTAATCCTGTCACAACTGACCTGTTGTGATGGGTTCTTTTAACGTTTACCCCTTATTAAATCATATGGATGACTCTTGTTTTCCAATAAACAACAACAATATAAAAAAAATAAACAATAAATTTATCTACATATGTACAAAGAAATAATTAATCATAGTTCTCAACGGGCCTCCATAATCTTCTGCATCATCCACATCTTTCTACCACGCCTCACCACGTTCCACCACTTTCCACCACGATCCACCAAAATCCACCCCGTCCCCTCAGGTTAATAATAACTTAAGAATTATAAAATTGGTCACCTACAATTAACACACAATTTTCTAATAAATCATTACAAACATAAGTTTTATGCAAACCCACTAATAGCTATTGCTTTAAAAACAAGTAAATTAACGACATTATAGTTCACATAGTAATACGTTCTTGTTCTTGTAGGTGAACATGATCAAACACGTTCCAGACAATTTATGTAATAAATAGCAATACAATTCATCAGCCGACAAAAATATCGTAAAGTTAAACTTACTGAGTTGTGGCAATAAAAATACAGAAAATGTAGGCAATCAGGTCTCGCAACGCCAACGCTAAGCAAATCCACACAGGATACATGTTCCCGAGATCACACAGCAGGGGAGACACAAGAGATACACCCAAGTTCACACAGCAAGGGCTTAACACGAAAATACTGCTCGGCGTCCAGACCTCTTCTCTCAAAAAACAGCCCACACCCCGTATATATATAGCCATCAAACTAACCAAACACGTTTTACTACTCAAAATACTAAATATAGCGACATCCGGCAACACCCCTCATAAGCTACTACGTAAACCTACCAAACAGGTTCGAAGAGAATCCCAATCTGAATATAGTAACATCGAGAACGGAACAACCCAGTGACCAATAAAGCGTAAATAAATGAACGATAACTTAGATCTATAAACGATAACTCTTACGTTAAATATAGTAGACAAATATAGAACAAATTATAATAAAAAATCATTGGCATAATGTCTATTGTGACAAATCCCAAGGAGCCACTGGTGGAAACAGAAACCCCATCACGTCCATGGTCCATCATTTCTGCTGATTTGTTTGTTTACATATGACACTCGTACTTACTTTGTGTTGATCATTTCTCAAAATGGACTGAATTTGCAAAACTTGAAAACCAAACAAGTGGCAACACTATCTTGCACCTGAAAAGTATATTTTCACGTAATGGGATACCTGACAAATTAATATCGGACAATGGGCCCCAATTCGCTTGTGAAAATTTTCGTGCATTTTCAAAGGATATGGTTTTGTTCACACAACCACAAGCCCATACTTTCCTCAAGCAAATGGACTAATCGAACGCACTGTTCAAACAGTTAAGCAACTGCTACGCAAGTCTTCTGATCCGTACAAAGCCATACTTGCATACATATCGGAATACCGCAATTGACATGCTAGGAAAGTCTCCAGCACAACTCTTCTTTAACCGACGTCTGAAAACTGACTTACCTACAGCATCACCACTTTTGGAATCTAACTCAGTTGGCATGCAGGACATTCAAGAACGCTTGAAAACCCGAAAATACCAACAAAAGATCAACTACGATGCACATGCGGGAAAGGAATTGCGTGATCTTTTTCCTGGAGAATCTACCGTTATGCGTCATGACAACAAATGGACTAAAAATAAACTTACATCATGTCGAGATATTCCTGTGCCATTGTTCTAGTTGAATGGTAATTATTATTATTATTCTACTGACCGTAGTCCTAGCTGAATGGAAATTGTTCGGCTGATGGTAAAGTGATGGAAACAACTCGTATTTAAAGGCATTCGTTTTGGGTGTGATTTCAATTCATGATTTTATATGGGTGGATTTGAGGTTAATTATATTTTTTAAGGGTCAAGCCCTATAAAGGAGATAACATTACCACGTTATGAAAAACGTGTGACACGTCAAGTTAACTCTGTTGAAAATTGATGTCAAGTCAGCATGGTTGAAAATTGCGCCAAAACTGACATGCGTCTGTTGCGTAGCATTTATCCTTCTACGGATTGGCTTATTTTCTAAAACTTCTCAATGCAAAAATTTAACTAAAGACAACATAATTTTAATAAACTATTGATCAATAACAATTAAAATTTATTTTAAAAAGACCCGAATAAATTCAATTATTTCCCAAATCACAATCCATCAATCGACAATTTCATATTACGATCGAGCGATGTTGTATTTAACTGGAGTTATTAAACCAGACAATGTCTCGTATATATGTTGAAGCTAGTTTGAATTACTCTATTCTGCAATTAAATTAATCGTTGTTTCTCTACTTATGTCTTTTTGTTGTAAAATTTCATTTTAATATCCAGCAAGAAAATGCGCCAAAACTATCACGCGTCTCTTGTGTAACTCCCAAGGATACAAGTTTATCTATACCTGCATGAGTGAGTTAAAGAAAAAAGTATGTCATTTTAGCCTTGGAAATTGCGCCCAACCTATCACGCGTCTCCACTGTAACTCTCAAGTTCATCAATACCCGAGTGTTCAGAAAAAACGTTTGTCAAGTTTAGCCTTGAAAATTGCGCCAAACATAAATTAGTATTTATCCTTCTTCGAGTTGACTTATCTTCTAAAACCTTATTAATCTAATAATCAATTATTATTAACATACACACCATAACAATTTTGATCAACTCCCGATCAATCAAAATTAGAATTTATGTAAAAAAAGAGCTGAAAAAAGTACAGCCACTTTCAATATCACAATTCATCAATCGACGATTACATATCACGATCGAGCGATGTTGTATGTATAACTGGAGTTCTTAAATCAGATTAAGTTTCAGATAAAATATTAGTTATAGTTATTCATCTTAAAGAAATATAAAAAAGTTATTATTTATTTTAAAAGCTCACAATTTGATTCATTTCAATTTATTCACTCAAATCCATGTAAATGGTACATGACATATATAAACATATATAACATACATGTATACGTACAAAGGAGAAGGTAAGAGTATTGACCACAGGTACCGGTCATACTTTTATTTTTATTAATAAATACACAGAATCTACATCATTTTGACACATGACTTCAAAAAACTTTATGGATTAGAAAAAAAATTTTAGTTAAGAATTCTGAATTAGGTTGTAAAACATGACTTAGATAAGCTGACCCCTGACCTGTACCAAAAAAAGGTTATAAACTGTGTCATTACCTTATCCACCATCCCTCCCCTCCAAATAAACAAAACATTTTCTGTTGACAATTGTTTACCATACATCTTTTATGTGATAGTTTCTAAACAGACACTTTTAAACAAAAAAAATCATTAAATTGATAAATGGTGTTATTCTATACGTCCGGGAGATGTTGACCAGGGGTACCTCGCGCGCTTTTTTATCACGTGCACATATGACCAGGTCAAAGTGTGTAATTGCAAGATGGACGGCAGAACGCTCTTAATCATTATGGCATGTATTGTATCGGTGCAAAATGCACCTGTAGACAGGAGGGTGTTGACATGTTACTGGCCGGACTGTCGAGAAGTCCGGGTGAACGTGACAGAAGTTCGTGAAGTATTTGTGACATCCTGTGGACTTAACAGGGTAATTGTCTTCGGGGACCCTGCCATGATAAAGATTAGAGATCTTCGTGGTCGTATTTGTGGTAAGTACAAATTATGCATTTTTACAAAATTTAAAACGCATGTAAATTAGATTTCGACTCCACCCCCCCCCCCCTTTTTTTGGAACAGTAAATCATGAATCCGCCACATAAAAGAAGCATCATTTCAAAACCAGTCCCCCGTCAACACTTTACAAGTGGCTTACGCTACGTCACGTGGTATTATTGATTTTTCTGCTAAAGATGTGTGTATATGTGTAAATCGACCCCTTTCTTATTACGGTAGTTCCTGAATATAACATATGAAGGTCACAGTGTGTTGCTGAATGATCCTTTTTTATTTTTTAAATATATAGTAATCGGTTGTATTATATAAAAAAGTTGTAATCAAGTAACCTCCACACTGAATAGTCGCATAACAAAAACGTGTGGCTCAATTGCTACGTCACGCGATATTATTGATTTCTTTTTTTGCTTAAAAGGGGTGTGCGTGTAAACCCTGTAATTCCCGATTCCACCACATGAAGATCAGACTTTGCAATGAAATTATGAACTATATTTTTTATTTCAATTAAATGAAACGGTAGCAAGCTACCCCGACACGTGACACCGTGAAGTGTGTGTGTGTGTGTGTGTCCTGTGTTACGTCATATTTCTGTTCAAAGACACACAAGTAACACCCCTCTTCTTTAAAACATAAATATACTGTAGTATGTCATTATAATAATATGTTGTTTTTTTTTCAAGGATAATGTTTTTAGTTCATAATTTTTTTTATAGAGGCAACATTCAGTCCTTCACCAAAGCATAGTGATACCACGATCGGACAATCAGGTATACATACCCTCGAAATTTATTATTAAAAAGTATCGATCATGGTTGCTACATATGTGACATCGTTATATATGTAGTGGGTAGTAGTAGTAATAGTAGTACCCTAGTACTAATGTAAAAGAATCCTTTTATTTACTGTAGACGTACTTTTGTCCGCGTGGTATTAATTTACGCTATGAACGCGGGCACAAATTTCCGCGGAATTTTTTCCCAGTGTACTTAAAGTGCATTTTGGAATGAAATTTTTAATTAGCATTACATGAATAAGGATAATCGGAAGTTACAACATTATATAACACTTGCATATACGAGTACCAAATGTATATCGTTTTTTATCTGTGCAAACTGTCAATCAAATTTGTATTGATAATTCACATAATAAATAATTTAATCTCCTAAAGATTTGAATTTTCTGTCAATTTACTTGCATGAAATTTAAACTTCTCCCAGCTTGAGATAACGGCACGTGTCGGACGACAAATAGCCCCAAGCGGGTCAGTCTTTCAATGACCCAATTAACTACACGCTAAGACCCGTGTTTTTACTGCAATATCCAGACCCCTTTGTGCTCTGACTTTTGATTGATAAAACTGATCAACTCATAATTTAAACGACATGTGAACCCATAAATTGACAGTTAATTAAAGATGTGGTGTTTCACAAGACGATTTTAGCCGCGGATTATATTGATATTGTGATTCCGCGGAATTATGACCCAGTGGAAAAAAAAACGTCTACAGTATTTTTAAAATGTAAATTAATTGAAAGACATGTAGTATATGTGTGTGATTAAGATAAAATGTAGTTTAAAATAATATCTCACACGTTTAATAATATTATAATTGTTTTTTTCATAGAGACATCATCATCAGCCACGTCAATAATCACTCAACCTGTGTCGACAGCTAATGAAGCAGGTATGAATGAAAAGCCTCATGATCTAGGAGGTCAGCTTGACTTATGCTACTTCGCGTGACATTTTGTAGTAACAGTTGTAGTAGTAAAAGTGTAATTGTAATAACTGTTCATGATCCTTAATTTTTTTTTAGAAACAACATCAACCGTAACAACAGCAGAAATCACTGTTAAAACAGGTAAATACTTTTAAATGAATTAACTGATTTTAGTTACAATTGTATATGTCCAATAACATGTTGTTTTACAATGGTAAAATTTAATGAGTAATAGTTTTTTTTATAGAGACGACTATGCTGACCAAGTCCGGACAAACAGGTATATACGTTTGAATTAATATCGTTAATTACTTGACTTTGAAGTGGTAATGTAAACAATCTTTTTATTTATTTTTTAAAATGTAAACTAATTGAAAGACATGTAGACTGTAGTTTGAAAATAATATCTCTCAGATATTGAATAATATTATCATTGTTTTTTACATAGAGACATCATCATCAGCCACGTCACCTGAGACAACTATGCTGACCAAGTCCGGACAAACAGGTATATACGTTTGAAATAATATCGTTAATTACTTCACTTTTGTCCTATCTGTAGAAGTGGTAATGTAAACAATCTTTTAATTTATTTTTTAAAATGTAAATTAATTGAAAGACATGTAGACTGTAGTTTGAAAATAATATCTCTCTGATATTGAATAATATTATCATTGTTTTTTACATAGAGACATCATCATCAGCCACGTCAATAATCACTCAACCTGTGTCGACAGCTAATGAAGCAGGTATGAATGAAAAGCCTCATGATCTAGGAGGTCAGCTTGACTTATGCTACGTCGCGTGACATTTTGTAGTAAAAGTTGTAGAAGTAAAAGTGTAATTATATTAAACTGTTCATGATCCTAATTTTTTTTAGAAACAACATCAACCGTAACAACAGCAGAAATCACTGTTAAAACAGGTAAATACTTTTAAATGAATTAACTGATTTTAGTTACTGATTATCCACAAAATGAGATGGTATGTGAATCGCTAAGTGTTGAAAGTAACCATTGAAAGTAATTATGGATTATAAATACTTTAGATTTAACTTTGAAGAACGATAATAATTATAGAGCAACGTTGACATATTGAAATTTTTTTTTTTAATTTTTTTTTAGAATCAGGACAGGAAATTCTTAGGAAACTGTTGGCAGGGTTGAAGAAACCATTGGAAGATGGGGAAACACTCTCAGATAGAGCTCTTGGTAATAATGTGGTGAATTATATTACATTGGGTGTCTGTATTTTGATATTAATTTGTATTTTGTTATTCAGTAGAAAACAATGTCATTTGAAGCGTAAGAAGTCTAACAAGGGCACCGCTAAGCGGAGCATCCCCTCGCGACATGACTTATTGTACGGGGGAATACGTTATTTAGGAAAATACATGTAAATTTATCAGATCAAAATAAATAAAGTATTTCTTTAAACCACTTTGAATACATACCGTACATGTAATATCTATTTAATCCCAATCCCCAAGCTTTGTGGTGTATAAATTGGGGGAGGGGGTTTACATAACAGTTTTCCTATTCCTAGCAAAAACTCAACACATATACTTTAAAGTTTAATAATTTAGATTCATTTAGTGACATTCATTTTTATATAAGCATACATAAACGATCCGTATACATTATGAAACGTCTCTGAAAATCAAGCGCTCTGGAGTCTGCTCTGATGGAAATTCTAGTTGCTAGTTGTTGTATTAAAATTAACCCATAGTGTAGTAGATATATATGCAGTTATTATTAATATAAAACAATTTTTGCGTGATAAATGTGCAATATCTGTCAAAGTCTCTACTGAATTTTGGACTAGTTCTATTGTAAGTAATACGGGAAAATTTGTCCGAAAGTCGACTGCTTGTTTCGATGTAAATCGGCAGACTTAAATCTCTTGCCCGCTTCAACTTTTAACTATGGGCACTAGTCTAACACTCAAATGCTACAAAACGTTTTTTTTTTACCTTTACTAGATTTAAATCCCAAAAAATGTCAAGTTGTTGATTTGAACTGTATACGGTAGCGATTAACTTCAAGTCGTACATAAAATTACCGGAAATGTCGATTGTCAAGTCGTACATAAAATTCATGTTTTTAACTTCATTTTTTACGATAATTAAAAAAAATACTTAATCAATTGATTTTGAAATCAACAGGGTTTGTCCTTTTACCATGCCAAAGAAGTGTACAAAGTTTGATGGATATTCATGAGAGGGTTTTCTTGGAATTTAGAAAATTGAAATGGAGTACACACACACACATACATACATACATACGAACACACACACGCACAGTAGCGATGCTATATCCCCTTCGCAACAAGTTGCGCGAGG